>JACMZG010001911.1:5742502-5863998 GCA_018340805.1 Microvelia longipes | reverse complement strand
CAAGCGGAGCCACCGCCGTCGGATCTTATTATTTAGTAGTGTGCGTAAACCTATTAATGATAAAAGCACGGGAAACGCGCTCCAAAGGAAAATTCCGCCCGACATGCGCGACCACCGCGCCAGAATTTTTTTTACCTTAATATCGCAGAGTTCACAACTAGAAAATGAATTCCTTGGCGCGGTGGTCGCAGTGTCGGGCGAATTCCTTTGGATGCGTGTTTCCTGCTTTTTACATTAGATAAGTTTTCAACTACTAAATATAATAATTCGGGCGGTGGTCCGCTGTCGGCGAATTTCATTTTATGCGTGTTTCCGCTGCTAAACAACCCATTTCTGTGCTTATGCAAAAACCATGCCCATTTGCGTGGTTCGTTCATGCTTTAGAACCTAAGCAGTTACTCAATTGTCAAGCACTGCTCGTAACTCATTTTGTCTGTAGTTTTTCAAAGAAATGCGCTAATCCTTTTAAGATAACTGACTAAGCTTAAAGATAAGTAAACTATGCTTTAAACTAGTGCAAATAATAGTGTGTACATCTATTTTTAGAGGCATAGTTTTGTACAACCAACTGGATAATTATGCGCATTTCCTTTGAAAAATACAGACAAAAATGTATGTTACGAAGCAGTGCTTGACAATTGAGTAACCTGCTTAGGTTCTAAAGCAATAACCGGAACCACGCAATGGCATGGTTCTTGCATAAGCAGAAGAAAAAGCACGGAAAGCACGGAAACACGCATCCAAAGGAAATTCGCCCGACATGCGGACCACCGCGCCAGAATTATTTCTGTTTAATGTAAAAATGAATAAAATTATATTCTGTATGATACAATAATTAGTTATTTAACTAGTAGTGTTACAATGTCATAAATACTTATGAAGTTCCCAACCTTCACGACCTTTCACAAGAATATCATGTTTAGAGTGAATTAAAAATGTAATTGATAAATATAGAAAAACAGGTACGAGGTACCTCGAAAACTTCATTTAGAATTCGCTACGCTCACCTAGTACTTGAGCACGCTTTGCTCGTCCATAAGAATATAAATTGTCCATATCCTAATTTTATTGCAGGGACATCATCAGACACGCTTCGCTCGTCCTCAGACCGATAAAAACATCGTTTTATTCTGATGGCAACCATCCAGGTACTACATTACTCATACTGCTTAACATTCGTGATGTTACAAAAACGTAGAGCCTAGTCATATTGCAATGAAACTTAATATACATATTTATTATAACATGAGGGCAAACACACGTGACAAATATCAATATTATTTTTTTTTAATTTTAAAAACGTATTCATGTCAATACAAATTGAATTAATGATAATAATGAATTCAAGCTTTGCACATTTCTAAATATTATATAGAACTACATGCGTAACAAATTCTGTCATAATTTATTTACTTAATAATTTGACCCTGACTTAATAAAATTAGTATTCCATTGTTAACCATTTAAAATTCATTAGAAGCTATTGAAGCTAAACGTTTGATTTAAGAGTAAAGTACTAACTTAGACGTAAGTTGTTAGAATCAGTTGTTGGGTACTTTGATCATCTTATTAATATACAAAGTAAAAACGTACGGGTACGGGATACTTCTGAAATTTTCCTCACACATCGGATTCGCTACGCTCATCATCCCTATTTCGCAATCGCTTCGCTCGTCCTCGGAGTATGTAAGTTGTTGAATGTATACTGCAACACGTATTCGGACTCGCTTAACTCGTCTTCAGATAGTATTACATCCGTTTCATACACAGCGGTCACCTATCAATGCACTGATCACGCTCGATGCTGCTTAACTTTTATGATCTAACAAAAATCATGCATATACTTGTCGCATTGAAACGAAATTTGGTTTTGAAAATTTATTACTTAATTTTTATAGTACTATTAATTATTATAGTACTTGTACTAAATTGCTCTCAAACTCAATAAAATTATTTTCCGATTTTTTTACAATGTTTTAAAAAAGGAACACAAACATTTTTATCATCTAATAAAAATAAAGCTAATGCTGATAATGAAATGAAAGTTGGCACACATGAGTCTTATACAAGCGTTCCAATGCCATTTTCAAACCTCTTTTTCTCCACTTCTGCAAGGCCGAATTGGATGATTTTTTTTAAATTTTTGATTTGGGAAGGCACGCCCTTTAAGGATATTATTTATGTAATTATAGTCGTTTACACACTAACGACCCTCAAAAACCTTACTTTGTTGCGTACACTGGAAGTTTTTTAACTTTTTTACTGACTAAACGAGGTATTTTTACTTTTCTTCTTGACTTGGCGGGGCGGAACGCTGCTGCGTTCCTAAATAACAACCTAAAAAGAAGAAAAACCTAAAATTAGTTAACTACAGTTAAGAATGAAAACAAATTCATTTATACTGGTAAGCCACTAAAAAATAAGATTACTCATACCGTTAGGATATTCTAACTACGTTATGGAAGTAAATAAAGTGAAGAAATTCAAAGAGCAAAAAGTTACCTAAAATTAAAAAGTATACATTAAAAACAGAAAATGAAATTAATATAAGGAATGACAGTCACTTACTGATAATAAATACATTAAAAATAAAACTTAACGGCTCTTTTGATTAACTTCAAAGCAGCTTTGTGAATTTGGCTGATTGGATGATTTGATTTGTAATTTAGGAATCTGTTGCCTTTAACTTCCTTGCTGGTTCAAATTGTGTAGAGTTTATCATCAGACTTCTTAATTACAATGATATCTAAGAAGCTAAGTTGATTATCTACTTCTAATTCAACAATATATTCAAAATTAGGGTAAAAGAACTATTGAGGTCACTTTTTAGATGATCAATATGTCTGGCATTTATTACTAGGAAGATATCATCGATGTATTTACAAATGAATTTTGGTTTGTATCTCGTTTTGTTGAGAACTTTAGTAAGGAGGTGGTTTAAGAAGATAGATGCCACTCAAATCAACAGACATGCTGCCTCCCATAGGAAGGCCATCAAGTTGTTTGTAGAGTATACTGTAGCGTGTGAAAAAAGTATTATTGCAGCAAAACTGGATGCATTCCAGAAATAGTTCAGGAGATTTTAAGGTAGTCTCCGCGATAATCTGATCCCAAGGTAATTTTATCAATTTATAAACTTCTTGTAGAGGGACGTTAGTGAAAAGAGATTTTACGTCAAAAGATACTATTAATTCATCTTTCTCGTGTTTGATATCATGATCTATTCTTTAAAGTCGAAAACGCTCTTACAGTCGTAAGAATTGTTGTTATTTAGTTTGTTAAGACAAGGGTTCAAATATTTAAATAGTTTGTCAGTTGGTGAATTAATACCATGGTTTATGCGTTTTTGGAAGACCATAAATCCTGCTTATTCGACAACTCATAATGTTAAGTTGTTTCTTCTCACCTTTAATGAAAAGAACACTTTTATTGGGTTATTAGCATGAATGAATTTGTTTACATTCTTTCTTACCTTCATAATTGTAGTTAACTAATTTTAGGTTTTTCTTTTTAGGTTGTTATTTTTACATGAATATGCCCAGGTATGGGTGAAATATAGTACCTTAAAATAAAGAACAGTCTCATTTGCGCCCTCTTATCAATAAACTCAATGGTTAAACAAGTTATTTTTAAACAATATACATATATGTTGAATCAGATTATCAGAAACCGGTCCGACGCGTTAGGCGAGTATAAGTTGTTGGTGCTACGTAGGATATTGGTTTGACATTGTACAATTTTGACATTAACTCTGTCTCTCCTAACCACCCTTCATATTAAGTTGTGTGTCTGTTGACTTTTGTTTCAGCTGGAATCATGGACTGATAATCAAATTGGGAACAGTCAGTATTAAGTGAAAATAAACTTGACGCACCAGTCACTGGATGAAGGTGTCCAGCATTTGATGGAATGGATTCGCAAGCACCTCATCTCCCTCATGTTAACAGGTCAGTTCTCATACAAGAGATTTTCATCCAAAATTTTCATTTTAGTGAATTTTCTCAGTATAATGAGGTTGGGGATGGGGTGTGAAAAACTCACTGATAAAGAATATGTATATATATATATATAATATATATATTATATATTATATATATATATATATATATATTATATATATTACGTACTAAATTTCTGTTCCAAATTAGTCAAATAATATTGAAATATCAAAATTAATTGTGAAGCTACAGTATTTCCGACATTTTCGAATTAAGGGACTTCGGAGCTACGGGTTCAGGAGTGCAAAAGTACCAGAAGTCATTGACACCCCTATATGTCTTATATGTATATATTTTTATTATACGCAATGCAGAAATTTGTATATGATGAATCAAATTATGTTTTGAGCTGTCACATGTATTGACTGACACATAGAAATATATTACTGGAGGGGTCACAAACAATCTCAATACATTGAGAAGCCTAATACATCTTTTTGAGGCCCTGTGCAACCTCATAGTAACCTTCTCTAAGAGTGTGTTAAGGTTATAATACATCTATCGTCCTTAGCTTTTTCTACAGTTTTTGAGTTATAAACGTTCTGCTTTATAAGTTGCTGTAATTTTGTACCGTTTATTTAATTACAATTATAATGGAAGGTGTCAAGGTTACGTTGCTGATGTTTTAAAATTTAACCAATAGTAAATAATCTCCATGGATTTATTATATATTATATTTATATTATTTATATTATATTATATTATATATATATATATATATATATTATATTGTATATATATATATATATATATATATATATATATATATTATATTATAATTATTATATAATTATATTATATTATATTTATATATATATATATTATATATTATTATATTAATATATATATTTAAGAAATTAAATGTGTTGTAGATAAAGCTTTTCTAAAAGCTTTCATTGTTGGATCTAAATCAGTAGAGCGAGCTAAAGAGAGATTAGACAGGTATTTCACATCTCGCACTAAATATCCTGAAGTGTTTGCAAATAGAGATCCAGCCAAAATGAACTATGAGGCATGCCTGTAAGTTATGATTTTAATATCTCAAATTTATATCGCTAATGGCTAAAATTTAATAGATAAGTGCATATTTATTATTAATACATAAACATACATATTAGTTTGATTAGTTAAATAAACAAGTTACACATAAATGTTCCTATAGCGAAAATCAAGCAAATGCAATACAATTAAGATAAATACAAGAAATAATTTTTAATTGACACGTTATATTGAATCTGCGTCTGTAAGCATAGTCTGTAAGAGAAGTCTTCTTACTTTCACCACGACAGCCGAAAAAAAAAATTTTATTTTCAGTACTAGTTCCGAAAATACTCTTCTTCAGTGAGTTAGTGACATCTTATCAGTCTGTGTTGCCAGTTTGAGTTCTTATGGCTATTTATTTTGCTTCTTTGATGGTCTTGTTAGTAGTTATAAGAAAACTATTTTAAAAAAATATTGGTGCGAAAGTCCTCAAGCCTGGTGAATTTAGTTTGAAATACGTGCTTCTTTGTTTCATAATTTATATCTTGATCTTGGGTAAATGTTCTGTTCATGATTGATATCCTGGAGCAATAGCGTTGCTGCCTGTTACTCAGTTGTTTCCGAATTTTTAAAAGGAGATAAACTTATTTATTCTACAGGTTATTTAAAAGTACAGTCATCATTCCAAAATCAGAAACGCACAGCATTATTAGTAGTCATATCAAACTCAGATTATCTCAATTTTTAAGCACATTTTGGTTGAAAAAGTAATAATACTACTGCTCCAGGTTATAAATCATGAACAGAACGTTTAAGCAAGGTTCATATTGTAAAGCAAAGAAGCACGCATTAAAAAAAAAATCGCCAGGCTTTGATAAACCGGTTTACATTAATAAACCGAACTAGAATTTAAATTAATCTCAGTAGGTTAGGCGGTGGTTTGGCCATGCACCATTGAACCCAAGCATAGAGGCACCCGGTGTTCATGCTTAACATTGTTCAGTTCGGTTCGTCGCGTAACACGTTCGGTTCAATATACTTCATGTTGTTTGAACCAGAGCCGTGTTGAACATGATCTCCTTTAGTTGAACCTGTACCATGTTAAACATGAACCCCGGGTGCCTGTATGCGTGGGGTCTTTTTGGCTGTATGCATAGCCAAAAAGGCTCGCTTCGCTCGCTAGATTGCGTATATTTATAATAATACATAGAAAAAAAACTCACTTCAGTCGCTAGGCTTAATTTAAATAGGCAAATAGGCTTAATTTGCTCGCTAGAGTGTGCATGTTTATAATAATAGATGAAAAAAAGGCTCGCTTCGCTCGCTAGATAACGTATGTATACAATTTTTAAATAGAACATAAGGCTCGCTTCGCTCGTTAGATTGCGTAGATTTATAATAATGCATAACAAAAAAGGCTCGCTTCGCTTGCTAGATTGCGTATATTGATAATAATACATAGTAAATAAGGCTCGCTTCACTCGTTAGATTGCGTAGATTTATAAGAATGCATGACAAAAAAGGCTCGCTTCGCTCGCAAGATTGCGTATATTTTTAAAAATACATGGTAAAAAAGGCTTGCTTCGCTCGCTAGATTGCGTATATTTATAATAATGTTTAGCAAAAAAGGCTCGCTTCGCTCGCTAGAGTGTGCATGTTTATTTATTTATGTACAAGTGAAAACAGACACCAGGCCCAAAATATCACAGTAAAAAAAGAAAAGACAAACAAGTCAAATAATTAATTAAAAATAGTTTACAGAGTTTATACTAACACTGCTCCTTAATTGCTGGAGAGAAGAATTAAAGAGGTCAACTTATGGACAATGATGGTTGAACATATTCTTATGAAATTATAAAAAAAAAGTTTCATAAAAGTTTCATGAACGTTTCATATTCATATTTGGACTGAGTCATAGTAATCGACATACCATACGTCCTATTTGTTTGAAACTCAGCAACGAATATGTCTGAACTTCTGCCTTGTTGACAAGGCACTCTGAAATTACATCTGCACGGCAATCCAGTAACAGTGTAGGAACTATTAACTATCTTAAATAAAAATATAATTAAAGCTTCTATCCTTCTTTCCAAAAGCGAGTCCATGTTAAGATTCTGAAGTCTCTCTGTATACTTCACTCCTGATTGACCATTATTAGCAAAGCCATGGAGGTAATTTGTGAATATCCGTTGAGATGTTTCCAAGGACATAATGGAAGTTTTTTGAAGAGGTGACCAGACTACTGAGCAGTATTCCAACACGCTCCTCACTAGTGAGTTGAACAAGGTGATTTTTAGGTTTCTGTCAGTAAACTCTCTTGATAAGCGGATAATGGAACCTAGACAAATCGTCGGCAAAAAGGTAACAAATGCAGTTTAGCTCATCCATAACATCGTTTATGAACAGCAAAAAGAGCAGAGGGCCTAAATGGAAGCCTTGGGGCACCCCTGAAGTAACGTGATAGTAATGAGATAAGTGGCCATACATTTTCACAGCTTGCTTCCTCATGGACAAGTAGGACTTAATCCAGGAGAGTAGGCTATCAGAGATACTGAGCTTAGCTAGTTTGATGAGCAGGATAGAATAAACTACCTGTCAGTCCGTGTAAATTGAGTGAACACTGTTCCCATCTTCCATTCCACTTATAATAAGCTCTTTGTACTGTACCAGGTTAGTTGCTGTGGAACGACCCTTCCGAAACCCATGCTGCTCCTCCACACAGCACCACTTTAAATTTTCTGATAAGAAGTCTGTCACTACATTTTCAAATATTTTAGGTATGCCAAGATAAAATGCAGATTGGCCGATAATTTATCTTTTTTCCCTGATTATGAAACTAACAATGTAAAACTAACTATGACACATAGTTAGTTTTGCATGTATACAAAATTTTATCAAAATCGGTCAATTCTTACGGTAGTTATCGCGACTCGTACAAACAAACAAGCAAACACACAAACAAACGCTTCGTCCCAACCTTCTGAAATGTTAGAACTCACTTACGTTCGTTCAACTAGGATATGGATTATAGATGATATTGATATTTTGTGTAGGCGTACGTGTTTGCTGCCGAATCTGACACCGACTGGATGCACGGTTATGTTTACTCAGGTCAGCGCCAATAAAGAACTCATGGATAAATTTGATTTCGTCGAAACTGTTAAATTCTGCTTTATGCAGTTTGATAGATCTTTTAGAACAACTCCCATAACATCTGGACAGTATTCTGTGGTAGACTGCAAAGGAATGACTTTGGAGATGGTTACAAAGTGTATTACAACTTTCACGTACGGATCATTTGATATTTATCAGGTATTATATTTGTTGAATAGTTATTTTAATTTTAGAATTATAGCCAATAATCTATGTAACCATACATATGAAAGAGAGAGTTAAAAAATCTATTTATCACTTACTTAATCTTGACTTTGTGGGTCCAGGTCTTGTTTGAATTTATATTTTGTTAAGAAATATTCCACTCATAGCTTTATTATTGACAAGACATGTTTAGATCGTCCTAAATTTGGCTAGCTGCTACCAAGCATACTTAATGCAATTTTTTTTTAAATGTAGTGATGTAAAAAGGGCTTAAGCCCGTTGATGTGCTAATAAATAAATAAATAAATAAATATAAACTCCAAATACTTAAAATTAAGGATAATTTACATTTTTTTACATTTTCCATTAATTTTTATTACAACGTTCCAAATTTTTCTTAATTGACAAAGTTTTTTGCTAACTGTCTTTATTTGACAAGAAAAGTCTTTTGGCAAGAAAATCACGTACGGATAATACTTCTGACGTACAGTCAGAAGTCCCTTTATATTCTGTGGTCAATATATTTGAGAAACCTTACAGAGAAAACTTTTGCCAGCCTAAAGTCAATGGCCACGTCAACACACAGAACTGTAGGAATAGATGAATTCCGGTCAGGGCATAAATCATATATAATTACTGCATTAAAGTTATATTTATTTGTTTTGTAATGTTTCTATTTGTTTACATGAAATATTTCAGAACTCATTACCAATAAGAATGAAAGCAACGATTTGCTTCAACGCTTCATCCATTGCCGAAACATTCAGCAATAAAATTCTAAAAGCATGCTTGTCCGGAAAATTGAAAGAGAGGGTAATTTTTTACTATTTTTAATCAATTAAATAAAATTCACTTTATTTTAAATAGATGACATAGCAGATGAAGGAAATGACTAGTAAAATGCACGAGTAGTTTTTCCTCGATCTGTGATGTCAAAATAAATGCGGATAACTTGAGATAAATCCCGCATGAAGTAATGTTAAGTACAGTTCTATTGGCTAAGTTCATGAGATATTGGCTAAGTTCATGAGCTATTGGCTAAGTTCATGAGCTATTGGCTAAGTTCATAAGCTATTGACTAAGTTCATGAGCTATTGGCTAAGTTCATAAGCTATTGACTAAGTTCATGAGCTGTTGGCTAAGTTCATGAGCTATTGGCTAAGTTCATGAGCTATTGGCTGGGTTCATGAGTTTGCGGAATGAATTTAAGTTGCTATAAGGCAAAGCCAGAATCCAAATTGTTGAAAGATTGATGAATGGGTGCTCAAAATATTTCTTACACTTGAATGGCATATGCTGACTATCAAACATAGCTCAGGCAAAGTTAATTTTTAAAATAAAAATAAAATCGTATCAGATAGTTATGAATATTTGGTCAATAATTTTTGGCAACTAATTTATTTGTAAGCTTTCCTTGTTTGCTGCAGGTTTATGTCCACTCAGAAGATCATACAGTGCTGAATAAATACTTTCCTCTCAGCATGCTACCAAGTGATTATGGTGGTTCTGCCCCTCCTTTGCTAGATATCATTGGTAAGGCTATTCCACGTCCTTACTTATCCTTTAGTCTAGTTTTAGATTACTTATTAGAAAACTGAATCAACGATAAACAGAGAGCTTTAAATGGCCAGGGCTTGAGCCCGTGGCTGAGAGGAAGCCTCGCTCCCTGGGAAGAATTTCGTTTCCTCTGATGAAATTGTTTTCAGCGTAAAATCTCTTAAGGTGTGAGAAGTATCGTTTTCTAGGCTAAGTTCTGCTTCCCCCTTCCACCCTTTTAAAGTTCTGGCTGGCTAAGAGCCTACCAGGGCCACTCTGTGTAATCTCTCAAAGCAAGACCAGATCTGCTGTGGGTTTGAACCGCAAATTGTACGGTATCTTTTTTTCTTGTTGTGGTAATAGTGTCCTGCTACTCATTATTAGCATTAGTCAATTTTTATCGAATAACTTGAATATTTTTTTTAAATGTTAAATATCAAGAAATAAACTAATTGAGTTGATATTTGGTAAAATGTATCCCTTCAAGTAACTAATAAGTATGCTTATTTGTTACGTAGTTATACAAGTATAACTAATTTATCCTTTACGTAACAAATTAGTATGCTTTTTTGTTACGTAGTTATAAGAGTATAACTAATTTATCCTTTACGTAACAAATAAGTATGCTTATTTATTACGTAATTATACAAGTATAACTTATTTGTAGAATTTAATAGAATTTAGGGAATAAATAGAATTTACCGTCTAAGGAGGAGCGAAGCGAGTGCCAAGACGTGTTGCAGTAATAGTTTTGTGATTTTTATATTCTGAGGACGAGCGAAACGAATCCGAATTGCGAGCATGAAAATAGCAAAGCCGATGTTTTGAGGAAAATATATTTTACTACTGACATAAGATTTCTAGGATAAATTGTTTAAAACATATCAGAAATATTTCTTTACCACATGAAGGTATTAATACTTGTGTCTCTCCATAATACTATATGAGAATTAGTTTAGGGCGTAGGAGAGACTGGATATCATTAGATAAAATAAACTATATTTTATTACTGACCCGTTGTATATTCACGTGAGATGAAAGCTAATTCATGCAAAGAGAATTCTATTCAAAACGTCTAATCTATACGTTATGTATTGAATACAAAACGTTGTCATTTGCTTTTTGGTTTTTAAAAATATAATATGTGTATTATGTGTGTCTTTTTATAGTTTTGTGTTACATGTTTAGATATGTGTTAGAAGATATACTTAGAAATATAGAATTATTTTACATGTATAAGATTCCTATAAAGCCAATAATTCTAAAAAAATCAAGATGTCTGTATATTTCACAGCTATAAAACCTAAAATGGTTGCACAATTAAAAAAACACCTCCAGTAGAATTTATTTTACTTCCAGTAATTAATTTATATTTATTTTATTCTAGTATATTGGTATATTTGGCCTTCTCATTAAAATACTATATGTATTTTCGTATGTCACAGGAGGGTGCGATGAGATCCAATTCTTGAATCACATAGCAATTGCTCTCTTGAACATGTTTGTAATTATCTGCGCAAGCAGTAAATGCAATGAGATTGATGCGCTAAACCCACTATTACTATTGTGCGCTAAAACCTCAAATATAGAGATTATTGCTACCACATCCTTGCTTGCTGATTCTAGCTTGCCGATTTTTGCTTGCTGGTTCTAGCTTGCCGATCCTTGCTTGCTGATCCTTGCTTGGCTATCCTTGCTTGATGATTCTAGCTTACCGATCCTTGTGCTTGCTGATTCGAGCTTGCCGATCCTTGCTTGCTAATTCTAGCTTGCCGATCCTTGCTTGCTGATTCTAGTTTTCCGATCCTTGCTTGCTGATCCTAGCTTGCCAAATCCTTGATTGCTGATTCTAGCTTGCCTATTCTTGCACATCTCCTAACTTCTCTCCTTCCTTGATTCTCTTTAATGTACCAAACTCATAGTGACACTCTAATAACTATGACTTGCTAAATATTTTCTTAACACGACTTGCCTCACTATTTCTTACCTTACTCATTTAACACTAAGTATGTAAAAATTCTTATTATTTTATTTTCAGCGTCAAACAGAAAGGATTTAGAAAGCGATAGAGAATGGTATCAAAATGAAGGAATTCGAAAAGCTGATGAATTGAAACGACCAAAAGCTGAAAACAGCGCGGAAAATATTCAAGGAACATTTAGAAAACTTCAACTTGACTGAAATCTCTATCAGCTAAACTTAAGCTGGTTATATATATATATATATATTATATAATATATATATATATATATATATATAATATATTATATATATATATCAAAAATGGGGCTGAAACAAGGATGTTTACTCAGCCCATTGATTTTCGCATTACTTTTAAATGACCTTCATGATTTTTTAGGCGGCGGAGTCAGATTTAAGGATTTAATAATAAGAGTACTCCTGTACTGCGACGATATTGTACTAATAGCAACAGAACCAGAAACCCTGCAGTACATGGTAAACAATCTGGCCAAGTACTGTAAACTATGGAACCTCATATTAAATTTAGAAAAATCCAAAATCATGGTATTTAGAAATGGAGGAAAACTAGGAAAAAAATGAGTCGTGGAAGTTTAATGGAAAGTTGATAGAGGTTGTCCAGAGTTATAATATTTAGGTGTAACTTTGTCACCAAACCTATGCTGGGAGCAACACCTTTCTATGAAACTCAGCACAGCTAAGCTCGGCATCAATACCACCTGGCTGAACCTTATTAATCATGGAAAAATTACAGCAGAAGCAAAATTTAAGATATTCAATGCAGTGTCGAGAGCAGTGATGGGCTATGCGTCAGAAGTATGGGGAGGTGACAAGTTTGATACCGTGGAAAAACTTCTGAAATTTTTCATCAAGAAAATCTTTTGGCTTCCACCTAATACACCAGATTACGCGCTTTATTTGGAAACTGATGAGGATCCCCTCTTCTTGCATACATTAAGATCCTAAATGAACTACATTATTAAAATTGTCAGTTACGAAGAACACCGGTTACCTCTACAGTTATTAAAAATATTAATTGAGAAGAATGTGTTCATTAATAAAACATGGAAGAACCTAGCTGAGGAAAATAATGTAACTTTTAACTTTGATTTGGAGAATACGAATAATTTAAAGAACCAGTTCAACCAAATAATAGCCCAAATAAGAGTAAATTTCAAGCAATCAAATCTGCAAAAGTTAAAAGCCTCTCATTATCACCCACTGTACAAATCACTTAATCCAACAGCAGTCATCCACAACTCATACCTTAACCAGAAAGATCTAGACAGTCAATCTGTTAGCCTTATATTTCGAGCTAGAACAGAATCCTTAAACTTAAATTACAAGCCCTGGATACAAAACAAAGATTATAGATACTCGCTATGCAACACAAATGACCTCGAGAACATCATGCACTTTGTAGCCAAATGCCCTATCTTAAGCTGCTACAGAATCAAATACTTTGGATTTCGAACTCTAAATGAAGAACAGATCAAAGACATCTTAAATGGAAGAGAAAGTTGGTTAAAACTGAGTAAATATTTAAAATGTGCTTATAGTTATAGGAGAGATTTAGTGCATTTCTTTAATTTTTAAAACTATTTAAATTTTTATTTAATAGTTAATTTAACTACTTAATTAGTTTTTATTTAACAAATAATTTTTTGTTAAATTACCATTTTTGTTAATGTTATGTGTTATATGTATGTTTACTGCATGTTGTTTGCATGTTATAATTTTTTTTAATAACCAAATAACCACTAAAAAAATAAAAAATAAATAAAAAAAAAAGTTTAAGAATACACAAATTAATAAAAGAAACTAAAATGTTAAAATATTTATTATAAAAACCTTCGTTTGAAAGAGTAATAATTTAATATAAATAATAATTAAGAAACACATTATATTATAAATAAAGATAAAACAAAATAAAAATTTATAAATATATGTATATTATAACCAATGTAGAATAATTATGTTAAAAATCAAATGCATGTGCAACTCCGGCTGACGGTTCAAACCATGCCTAAAATGTAATGTATATAGACAATTGTATTTATATGTTTGCAAAATATACATTTTTCACCAATTATTATTACCAACCTATCTTTTTATCCATTCTGCATTAATATAATTTTATTTACCCCTGTATTTTACCAACACACATTCTCTCATTTTATTTTAAAGTTTATCCCTCCTTCTAATTATTCCTTAATAATTAATTAGCTAACTAATCAACTTAGTAATTTTTCTTATACTTTCTATCAAAAACTGACCCAATCAATACATAAAAACAGTTCAAATCCAAAACATCTTTACCTGTATGTTGTTTTCTTGTCTTACCAATGTTAATATAGTTGTTGCGTGGAGCTAAATAATGTTTAATTAAGCTCCACATTAAATAAATAAATAAATAAATAAATATACATTTTTCTATTCTATTCTATTCTATTCTATTCTATATATATAAATTATATTTAAAAATTACCAAAAGCCAAAAGTTAATATAAAACTCAGGGTAATTAAAAGATTTATTATATTTATACTTCAGGAGGATTTGATATTATGCAGAATATAGACTTTTGTTAAAATTATGTTGGCTTCGTTTTACGTTAGCGCAAGATGATATAAATATTAATTTATGAATTATATGCAAACGTGCAAACATGACACCAAGGATATGCTGCTTCGACCACTTGTTTTGACATCGAAATGTAGTCCACGAAAAGTTATTGGATTTTGGAGATGAGTTTGTTTTAACGCAGCTCGTACATACGAGTTGACTATTATGCAATTATTGGATCTTCTTTACTAGAATTAGAACTCTGTTATTTTATTGTAAACATTTTTTAAAACACATTATTACATGTTAAAATAAATATATATTTATTGAATGTTTTTTAATTTAATTTTAATAAAGAGCCTTCAAGACTATGTATATGTTAAATCCTCACAACCAATATGAAATGCGTTATTAGTTTCCATGTTAAATGCAGTAAATTCATAATAACACATTCCTGAATAGAATTCCATTGAAGGAAACAACTCTATTTGTCCACCATCTTGACTTTGGTTTGAAGACAATAAAGTTTCTTTAATTACTTTCAGTAATTAAATTCCAGAGATAGAGGAAAAGTTGGTCCATTTCACCAGCCCCCCTATCACTGAATTCTCTAACCAAATAGGCCCTATTGGTTTGTACTTTAATTGTATCCGTTTGTACCCTCAATAATTTCGTTTCCACCCTTTTAGTTTTCCGGAAAATACGGAAAATCTTTGGGGGCAATACCAGCCCCCCATGATGGAATTATCTTTAGTCAGGTAGCTTCTCAACAGCTCTACGAGATAGTCTGAAAATCCTAAAATTCGTACTTTTCTAAACAAATTCTCAATTGGCAATTTATCAAATGCTTTTTGAAAGTCAACTTAAACCTTTATCCAGAGCATCTGTTACAAACTGCTTGTAGACACATTATAGCCCCCTTCGGCTGATAAGATCTTCAAGATACGAAAAAATCACTCTTATCAAGGTACTTTTAATATTTGGAACCTACAAATTAATTCTTAAAGACATGAAATTTCATCTACCGGGGAAAGACCAAGCACATATTGCACATATGCATTAATTGCATTAAGAAATAGAAAACAGGGGACCATAGTTTAGAAGTTTGCAACCCCGTTCTAGCAGCACATTTTTAGCGTCTTAAATTGCCAAGGAGACGAAATTGTGAAGAATAAGGTTGTACGAGGTTACACTAAAGTAATCCTCTACAAATTTACACGTTGTAGAGTCTTCTTGGGACTGCTTCGGACAACCCAATACAGTCTATCGTTTAGTTAAAAAATCTTGACAGGTCAGTTTAGACACCACTGATTCTTAAGAAAAAAAATCCCTGCAAGAAGGGAGCGGGGAAAAAACTATGTAAACAAATCAGGTTATTTTACCCGTATTTTTTTAGCGATGTTTTTTTACATTTCTTTTGTGTAGTTTTATTTTAAAATATCATTTTTAAGATTCATTTGAAAGTGGTTTTCAAAACTATGAAATCAAAAGAAGAGCCACAAACAAAGTGAACGATTGCCGGGAAGAAGGTTTTTTCCCTACAGCGGTTATTGTGGTAGGGATTTGTTTTCTCTTTTTAAGTGAGAGGTTGGCAGCGGCTTCTCTGATTGGTCAATTCCCAAAATACTTATGACCTTGGGGATTGTTAAACTAAATGATAGACTGTAGTAAGAGTACATAACAATTACAGTAAGCAATGCTGTTCTTGGTCCAATATATCTAGGCGTCTCAAATACATCTATAAATACTCACAAATTATGACTTAAGGCAAAAATAATATAGAGATACGTAATACAAGATAAGATCCGTGAAATTGCCTTGTGGCAATTCAAGACGCTAAAAATACGCTGCCATGAAACAGGCTGCAAACTTTTAAATTAACTTTTAAATTAAATTAAATTAACTTTTAAATTTATGAATTCAAGAATGAATTCATAAATAAAACAATAAGGGTATAGTCAGGAATTAAACCCTTATAAATACCCGAGCCAACACTTTTTCATTTTGTATTTTGGTTTTTTTTTCATGATGTAAGGTGTTTTCGGTAAGATTTTTATTACTTTTTGTACTGTCACCACCCAGGTGTGAGACAGACATTATCGTCTCTATTTATCCCTATGACTCAATAATCTATTCTTATATTTAATTATTACTGCAAGGAATGATTAATTATTTTTATCCATGAATATGAAATGTATATTTTATTTTCGGCAGAAAGCTTTCCAATGAATCTTGATGATGATATATTAGGCAAACTTTGCAAAACATTAAGTGCATTCCTACAATGAGCTATTAAGCAATGAATGATTATAAGTAATGATTATTTGAGGAAAACAATCCGTGTATTGGACCAAGCAAACGCTTTATAATACTAACAATGTAATAGCTATGATACAATACCTATATCTTTGTAAGTAATAGTTCTGCTTGTAAAGACCTCGATAATGTTGTCTTCGTTATTCTTTCGTTAGAGTTTAGTGATACAACTGTGGACGACGTAACTACTATTACTGGGAGGAAACTGTGCACGACGTAACTACTATTACTGGGAGGAAACTGTGTACAACGTAACTACTATTACTGGGAGGAAACTATGCACGACGTAACTACTATTACTGGAAGGAAACTATGCACGACGTAACCACTATTACTGGGAGGGAACTGTGCACGACGTAACTACTATTACTGGAAGGAAACTGTGCACGACGTAACTACTATTACTGGAAGGAAACTGTGCACGACGTAACTACTATTACTGGAAGGAAACTGTGCACGACGTAACTACTATTACTGGAAGGAAACTATCTACGATGTAACTACTATTACTGGGAGGAAACTGTGCACGACTTAACCACTATTACTGGAAGGAAACTGTGCACGACGTAACTACTATTACTGGAAGGAAACTATCTACGATGTAACTACTATTACTGGGAGGAAACTGTGCACGACGTAACTACTATTACTGGAAGGAAACTGTGCACGACGTAACTACTATTACTGGAAGGAAACTATGCACGACGTAACTACTATTACTGGAAGGAAACTATGCACGACGTAACTACTATTACTGGGAGGAAACTGTGCACGACGTAACCACTATTACTGGGAGGGAACTGTGCACGACGTAACTACTAATACTGGAAGGAAACTATCCACGACGTAACTACTATTACTGGGAGGAAACTGTGCACGACGTAACCACTATTACTGGAAGGAAACTGTGCACGACGTAACTACTATTACTAGGAGGAAACTGTACACGACGTAACTACTATTTCTGGAAGGAATTTGAGGACGATGTAACTGTTATTTCTGGAAGGAATTTGTGGACGATGTAACTGCTATATGTAGATGTTGCTGAAAGTGATAGATGCCACTACTATATTAGAAACTATGCTAGTTTTTGGCCAGTGTCACGAGAAATAGCGCGTAAAAGTGTGTATGCCCAAATACACAAAGTACGCCCACGTGAAACGCACGTCAAGGATGTGGTTTAGATATGTTAAACTGATTTTCTAAGATCGTTTCATAATATATTTACATAATAGTCGTATTTCACTCTCAACGTGCACTTAATGTGTGTTTGTAAACACAACTGCAAGATAATAGTATTCCCCCCCCCCTCCCCAGGCTTGAATCCCATTAATTGATATTTATTTTAGCAAATGACAAAATAAAACAATCTGAAATGCCTGCATCTCCCGGGGCTCAAGACATGGTAATTTAATTTAAACTACAAAATCAAATTATACCGTGAAAATAAACATTAGTGCCTTATATAAGACAGTGAAGCAATAATAATAATAAAACTCCTTAAATAATTGTTTTGTATTTTTAATATACAGGGAAGGAATGTCGACTTCCTAGTAACTCCTAATGCATTTCAAATTAAATTTTACAAATAAATCTAAAACTAATAAATTAAAAGAAGAAGGTTAACAAGGTCTGAACAAGATCGGTTCTTCTTTCTAAAGTTCAGGGCTTTTTTCTAAAACTAAATGTATAGGAAGCTGATCAAATCCGTTAAATCCTTTTAAAGTTAATATTCTACTAGATTAATTCTGACACTATCAATAAAATAAGATTCAATAAAAGTCATATCCAAGAATAAAATCTTGGCATCAATGCTAAACGTAGAGTAACTTCACATGACTTTGCAAGACGGATATCACGGCTTTGACAGTTTTATAAATGCGTAATAATTAGTTTCAATGCTATGTATGTAAATATTTGTAAGTTAATAATGACTTGCAATTCGTTTATTTATTAATTGGTATTTTAATTAATGTAATAATTTTTATTCTCACATAATGAGAATCTAAATAATAATCATTATTTGACATTTTAAGAGTTAAATAGTTAAAATTTTCAAAAGGCATAAGAATTTATGTAGAAAGAAACGCATGTACAATTTTCACGACAATTTTTTTTAGTTACGTCTCATCATTAGAATGTGTTCAATTTTTATCATGTTTACATAACATGAACACCAGGGGGTGTACATGTTATGTACACCATGAAACATATTACTCTATATAGTTAGATACGAGTGTCACGTATCTTACTATATAGAGTAATAGGTTTTACGGGGCACACCGTAAGAATGCGCTAGTGCCACCATACTAACCCACATCACATAAAGTTTTCATAAAAAATATTTAAACCTGGTTTTTTTAAAGATTTTTTAAGATTTTGAGCTTAGAATAATACTAGAAGGAGCACTACCTTAGAATAATACTATATATAGAAGGAGCACTACTAATAACACGAAAGTCGGTTCACTGGTGCACTTAAGTAATGCTGCCACCTAACAATATACAATTTTCTAAAAAAGTGGCAATACTTCCGGTTGCTGAATTATTATGTCTTTTTAATTAATGATTGATTATTTATAAAATACTAATATAAATATCGGTTGCATTACAATATTTAAAAGCATTTAAATTGTAGTTTAACGTATTTTATTAAATTATATATAATAAGTAGTCCTCGTCAGCTAAATGTAGATTATTGTATTCCGCTACCCTTTTACCATCTAAGACCGGTTTTATTAAATACTCAGCAGGTTTTTTAAGTTATTATATTTGTTCTTTACGATCTTTCTTCATTAATAGATATTTATGACAAATATTTAAAATAATGTTTTGTTGTTAGGGTGCATCAGCATTAGTTTAAATTTTATCGAACATTTTTCGACATCGAACATTATCGAACAAATTTCTCTTGGACATTAAAAGAGAGAAAGAAATATTTTATGGTTTCTCCTATAGAGATATATACTAGAGGGGATATAGCCTATCTTAATACATTGAGAAGCCTGAAACATTTTTAGTGGGGCTCTCAGGGGCTCTGTGTAACCTCATTGAAACCTCCTCTAATAGGGAGTTAAGGTTATAATTAATCAATTGTTTTCGGCTTCCCGCAGACTGTTTGTGTTGTGATTTGTATTTTAAACATTCTACTATATAAGTTAGTGTAATTTTGTACTGATTAACTCGATTGTATATATAATCGAATGTGGTCAGGTTACTTTTTCGATGTTTCAAAATTTAACCTTTAGGGCCCCTCTAGTAATAATATCTCTATGGCATAAAGTACAAAGATATGTTGATGAGCAAGTCAACTATTGTATAGGCAGTTTCATTTTAACACACTTCTAAAAGAGAAAACTAGTCTTTAAGAAGTTTACACTAAATGAGATTCAAAGTAACGTATTAGGGAGAAAATGTATCGACAAAAATTATATATACTATAATATTGTTCTCTCCGTTATACTGTACGAAATTGTACAAAAATATGTAATTATATCGACCTGACTTTCACTGCATTAAGACATCCTACACTATACGTAGCTTCAGAAATTAAATAAAAATACAACCTTAGACTCATCGGTTCAGTCAGGTAAATATTAAAACATCAGACAAAAGTCTGATGTTTTAATATTTAAGGATTAAAAATCAGACAAAACATCGGTTCATTCGATTTAAATCCAATGAATAAGGAATTGGATTTAAATTTCAATGATTTAGTAATTTAAATTTGTCTATTTTTAAGTCCAGGAGACATTATGACTTTTATTAAAGCATTTCGATAAAACTAAGCTTTTATCGCATAATTTATTATGCGCTAATCGTGCTATTATTGAACTTATCTCGAATGCACACATATATTAACTCCTAAAACCTAAAGTAGTTACTATAGATGTTAATTATTGCTAATTACTAATTACTAAGCAGCTATTAAAACGGGCTGTATTAAGAATAACCACAATAATTGAATTCAACGTTCCAAGTTTGTTGACCCCATGGAAGTTATTAAATTCTAAATTGTTTAACGCGTAGTATTTGAAGGTTAGGATGGCAGGCTGCAGTTTATAAGGATCCCGAGGATTGGCATTAAAATTTAAAACTGAAGAAGACTTCTGTAAAGTACGCTGAAGGTGACAGAACATTTTCTGACCTTGAAATTCAAGTTATACTAAATTCTTTATTAGTACCCGCAGGTTCAGAGGTTCGAGAAAACAGGTTTTGATAAAACTGAACTTCGGACAATATCACGTTCTATCATACTTTAATTCTGATATAATATTAAAAACGTTTTTGATTTAATTATAATAAATAGCAAAACTGTTTTCAACTTAAGTTCACTTTTTCGACAACCTTGCGAATGAGTTACTGTATAGCTTCTCATGATTCCTCAGAACAGATACTGTCTCCGCAAATTGGAATAAATCCAAACAAACCAAATTCATGGAGCTCGAAATGAGAACATAAATAGATTATGCTATTACTGATCTTGCGACTGAGTTTCAAATTCCACTGATGAAAGAAAATTCTAAGACACCAAAAACAATCCAGCCAAATATTTTATCAGCCTTATTATGAAAAGTATGCTGACGAGTGTAGAAGTGCGTTTCTCCCATAGAGATATATTACTAGAGGGGCCTATTGGATGAATTTTGAAACATCGAAAAAGTAACCTGACCACATTCGATTATCATTATCATCAAATAAACAGAACAAAAAAACAGTAAATTATAAAGTCGAATGTTTAAGATACAAATCACGTCACAAACAATCTGTGGGAAGCCCAAAACAATTGATTAATTATAACCTCAACTCCCTCTTGGAGGAGGTTTCAATGAGGTTACACAGAGCCCCTGAGAGCCCCACTAAAAGTGTTTCAGGTCTCTCAATGTATTAAGATAGGCTATGCTCCCTCTAGTATATATCTCTATGGTTTCTCCACATTTACGCGCTAAGCTTTCCAATCCAGATGTAATTACTAATGAGGTGCAGCCAACTCTGAAGATAATGAAAGTAAAAAAAGTCTCCTTTTTAAAATTGTAGATTTAGAAAATGAAATGTCCGAGGAGTTTTATATCGCCCTAAGGATATCGCAAGGCAGAGCAAAAGCGATGTATTTTATTACCTTATCCGCTTTTTGAGGTATTTCGATAAAACAACTAGTATACTTAAATATTCAATACTTTATACTACTTAGTCACTTATTTACTTTACAAGATATATATGTATTTCAAATTTGCATTAATGTCCAAAGAAGATAGTTGCGGGCGCTAATGGACATGAAATCAATAATATATAAGTCTTTTAGTCGTAACATCCTGACGATATGTTGACCACACGTTACATACGCCTGTACATCATGATACCTGTGGACTTTGTATCCACGCCTAACGGCTCAGTTACAGAAATAGTCCTTATAGACGCTAAAAGGCAACTGGATAAACCAAATTAATATTTTCCTTATGGATTTTTTTCCGGGTTGTCAACTAATCAAAACCAAAAACATTACTGTTCGGTCTACATACTTTGAGTATTAATACACACAGCTTGACCATGTAAAATTTACAAATTGAAATATTAAAAAAAAAATTAAATTGCATCGTCAAACATGCTGTTATAACAGCGTCTTATAAGATTCCGTACCCATTCAAAGCCCATTTTTATATTCTGGTGCAGGATTTGATATTTTGCAAAACTGCTTGAGGTAAAGTTAATTTATGTTATGCAAATGATATTTATAAAAAATTATATATTAAACATATTTAACATTAGAAATGAGTCAAAATCTAATTAAATATTCAAGAGTATTCTTAGGGAATGTTATGAGAGTTCTAAGATGCTATAAAATGAAATTATCAATGTTAGGTAAAGGTTTGTTAAGAGCAACAGAATACTCTAAGGTATTAGCAATTCAATGACGATTTTGACATTTGCAACGTCTAATAAAATCTTACTGTCCATGATAAGGATAAATGCTCAAGAATTTATGTATACTTTGAATAGTAAATTCATAAGTCTTCGTAAGAATCTGTAGAATAGAATATTTCCTTTGTTTAATATTGCTTCATCTTAAATTATAAATATTAGTAGATTTATATTTATTTACTTATTAATGTAAGATATTAAAAGGAAAATTTGTCCTGTAGGCGGGTATGGTTTTTAGAGCTTAACAGTAAGTTCTGATTAGTACCCGCCCAATAATCGGGACGCATTGTTTCCAACTACATATACCAAAATGAATTGCCCCAATGGGGGTGAGATGACGGCAAAGAGCTATAAATGTACCACCGATGATTTATCTTCTCGTAGATTGATGTTACTTTTACAGGAAACATTCTTTTAAAGTCATTTATTTTAATTTTCAATAAAAGAGTGACCAGTATAGCCAAGTTAATATTCTTAACTTTAACTTTCTTATTCTTTAACTTGCGAGTTCTTATCCAAGAACTCGCAATATTTTTGTCTGAAAAAGGTCTTGCCAATCGTATCATTTTTTCGACTTAAATAAAAAGCATGTTAGTCATAAAGGTTGTCGATGGCCGGTGTTTTTTTAAGTTCACTAAAAAGACAATCGAAGAATCTTATATTGTAAGATATTTTAAATATTTTTAGCGAATTTTCTTTAGGATACATTGCTAATGGGATAGGCGTCATGGCGGGAGTCGAACAGCGGACCATGACCAAAACTCGTTTCAAATGTCCCAAATAAGTTTCAAGAAACTTATATATATATATATATAATATATATATATATATATATATATATATTATATATATATATATATATAATATGTGTGTGTGTGTGTGTGTGGTGTGTGTGTAAAGAAAAATACAACCAACTGAGCATTAAACTAGTGCAAATAATAGTATGCACCGCCAATGTTAGACTTATAGAAATGAATTGTTAAGCACGGAAACACGCATTCCAAAAGAAATTCGCCCGGCATGCCGCACCACCGCACCCGTTTTTTTTTTAAAGGAAATACGCCAATGAGTTCTTCCATATATTTTCGATTGCGTTCGATTCGTTTAGAAAGAGTCGATTCCGGCTCGTTTCTCTGATTCACATACATTAATATACATTATGTCCCATAAAATAATATATATTATATATATATATATATATATAATATATAATATTATATATATATATATATTATATATATATATATATATATATATATATATATATATATATATATATATATATATAATATATATATAATATATATATATATATATATATATATATATATATATATATATATTAATATATATAATTACATATTTATAAAATATAAATATATTTATGTACAGATATTTATTATTATTATTATTATTTATATGTCAATAAATAAAGAGAAATATCTGTTCTGGTTGAATAGTTAGTTGGACGGTACAGCGCGGAGTTGATTGATATCATAATAACTAATAGACAAACTCTTTACATATCTCTATATGTATGTCAAATTAAACCAGTCATTGCGTTATGAGTCATCTAATGTGTTAGGGAAATCCCCTCTAGTAAGAGTAGTGCTAGCGTTTCTTTACATACTGTAAGCAGCCTCCAGTCAGTGATCCTCCACAGGTTAATATCTCTATTTTTAGGACTTTTTTTTGAAAATAAGTTTGTAAAATATAATTATTTAGCATGGTTTTGTTATTTTTACAGATAATCAAAGTCTAGTTTCCGCTGTTTAAAATAAATCTTCATTACCAAATACCACTGTATTGCGTAAATTACAATTATAAATAAATGAAATAGTTAAAAGATTAGTTAACTGCAAATATATTTGTTAAAATTACATAAGATGTTCTTAAACTTACCTTTAAATCCATCAGACGTTACTTCGCAACCCTTCGATACCGGCGATCACTTAATGGATCGAACTATCTCGCAACGTCTACGGTAACTAAAAGCCAACATGCGTGACTTAACTCGCCATAGTTAAGGAAAAACTTAAATAAATACCTTCTTTAGGCAGACAGGTAATTCTGGGTACCTGTTTATATTATATTATCATGCTTCCATTTGTTTACTTTTCAAACATCTTTCTATTTACGCCAATTATTAAATCTAACCAAATTTGTATATGCGTGCACTTTCATGTTTAGGAGTTAATGTAGCACTTAAGGTAGTTAGAGTTAACGCAGTCATTAGATTTAACGAGAAAAATAAAAAAATAAGAGTGAAGTAAGATTATAGATTAGTTGCGGTATGATCCAGATGACCTGTCGTAACATTATTAAATTATAAAGTGTCAATACAAGTCATTCTTCGCTGTTAAGGATGTGTAGGAGTCCTACAGTTAGTTTTAGAAGAACTCATGATAACGAGGCTGTCTCGCAGATATAATCACAATGTATTATTGAAATGTCCAAAATTCTTCAAGAGTTGGACACCACCAACCTACATCTCAATCTAAATCTATTGACAGCGAGATCTTACGTCTAATAAGATTTTCAAAATAGTTTATTTTGTAATACCTATGTTTCCAAAAGAATGCTTAGGCTAAAAAATATAACCTATGAATAAATAGGTTAAACCCAATGTTTTCTACAGGATGATATTGTCTACTTATTATTACCTCTGCTTATAAAGTCTGTTCATAATTACTTGCACCTGATCTTAGAATAATACTAATATAGAAGGAGCACAGGACCGTAACACAATGTAATTCCACTGATACAACGAAAAGCCGATTGACTAGAGCAACAAGTAACTGCTGCCACACCTGACAACAAAACATTAATTTTTAAATATGTGTCATAAATATCCATTAATGAAGAAAGATCGTAAAGAAAATATATAATAACTTAAAACCTGCTGAGTAATTTAATAAAAACCGGTCATAGATGGCAAAAAGGTGGCGGAATACAAGAATCTACATTTAGTTGACGAGAACTACTTTTATATAATTTTAATTAAAAACGTTGAAATACAATTTAAAATGCTTAAAATATTGCAATGAACCTATATTTATATTAGTATTTTATGAATAATCAATCATTAATATAATAATTCAGCAACCGGAAGTATTGCCAACTTTGTTTTAGAATATTGTACATTGTTAAGTCCTTAAGACTTAAGTATAACTTAAGTCCACCAGTGAACCGCGTGTTATCAGTAGTGCTCCTTCTATATATAGTATTATTCTAAGTACATGATGATCTGTCAAAGTCTGTTTATAATTACTTGTACCTGATGATCTGTCAAAGTCTATTTAGTGATGGTCAGTCAAGGATTGCTATTGCTTGATATAGTCTGTCATTGCTAAGCATTTATTCAGCTTATTCATCCGTTTTTTATTTATTTTCATTCAATGATACTTGTCTGCTAGTGATTGCCATAAGCTGGTATTGTCTGGAAATGATTCCCTTTAGCTGACATTGTCTGCTGGTGATTGCCATAAGCTGATATTGTCTGGAAATGATTCCTTTTAGCTGATATGTCTGCTGGTGATTGCCGTAAGCTGGTATTGTCTGGAAATTATTCCTTTTAGCTGATATTGTCTGCTAATGATTGTCATTATCTGATATTGCCGGCAAATACTTGCTTTTAGCTGATATCGTCCATGAAATATTGAAAAATCATATTCATAATCAATATACATATATTGCTGATAATTGACTTTAGCTATGACTTATACAGGGTGGTACATTTCATATACATCACCCCGACTAACTCAGCTTTTAATGGAGCAATCGCCGTAAAATTAGTATCTACCCCCACTAAATCCGACTACCAGGAGTTTAAAATAAGCAATCATATTTTTGTAATAGTCTTGCAAGTAATGGTAATCAGATTGCCTATTTTGTGTTTTTTGTCGATAACTTTTAAATTTCAAATTGGAGCATACCATGATATGGATTTTTTCTAAAAGTACACTACAAACAAAAACAATTTGGTACCCATACCACAAGAATTCCGGCAATTTTTCATAGAGCTGATCGTTTGACATACACAACTACTTTTTCTAATGTTGATTTCCGAAATTTTGGTACACCAGAATACTCACCCTAAACTAACTAGCTTCTTAATTGAGCAATCGGCCTACCCCACTAAAGTGACTACAGGAGTTTAAATAGCAGTCATTTTTTTTGTAATCGTCTGCAAGTATAGTTAAACTCCACACAGCTATTTGTTCTCCTCATTTGCGGGTATTGACTTATAGAGGACCAGTATGCACTCTCTACGCTGCCCTCGCACTGTATGTCCCGCGGGTGATCGGTAGTCGTGCTGGCCTATGGTGGGTTGTAACCAGTCCGGTCTGTAGTCCGCACACCCTCAAAGTTTAAACGAAAAAATATTTCTGGAGCGGATAGCTGTTATTCCGGAGTGTAACCTCATTCAGCTTAGGCCTGTGATCTATTTAGGTGAAGTCGTTAAAATTGTGGCATGATGGGTAGCCCGTCACTAATAGGCTCTATGTGGTTGTGTATTGTTCTTCGTGAAAAACTCCATCATCTATAGATGTATACTGCGAGTTCAGCTGATTGGTGACTAATTCAAAGGCTTATACTCAGAAGTATCAATCAAGAAAACGCGACACGACGCTGACGGATGCGTTTCTGATCAGAACAGTACCCTTGGTATTACCATCCTTGCAATTGAGGACTATCAATAAACCTGTCACACAATAACGATAGATACTGATCTAAGTTACTAAGGAGAATCCTAGTGATCCACGCGAATTTCACCAGTGGCGTGGTATGCGATAGCCTCTTCGTCGTATTTTGGCCGAGTGCGATTCGCTCTGTACGAGTGTAGGACTACACGAGAATTCTAGTCGGGGTGAGTATATGAATGTAACCACCTGTATAATCGTGTCATAACCTATCTTTGTGGGTATACAATCGTGCTGATGAGCTGTGTTTGATCGTTAGGTTATTTATACACCGGGATTCCAGAAGTTGTTCCGGCGTTTATGCGTGGCAGGGTCATGAAGGCCGCGAGGCGACCAACAGATTGATTCGTTTGGCACTATATGCGTGCCCAAGAGGTATAGCTATGTAGGGTTCTCCCATCTGGGTATGAGTTAAGTTATGGACCTGGCTGTTAACCTACTGCGCAAGCGGCTTATGTTGGTAGCCGAATATTAACTGACGGATGGGACCCGCAAGAGGGTCCTGGAAGGTGAGTGCTGTGAGTCCGTATGTCGTGCCCGGTGGCTGCCGTTCAGCGAGGTATGGGACGCCTTTCCTTTGAAACATGCGATCGCGCCTGATATTCGAGCGCTAGTAACCGAGTGGCTTGAAGTGAGCGCGGACGGGAATCCGTACATCGAGGAAGAGAAGTTTTAGGTGATTACGATAATACTCTCTCACGATGGACGGGCTTACATGGCGTTTGATGTTCAATAGTAACGTGCAGGGGGCCACCAATGTGCCGTCGTGCAGAGAGGCTATCTGACACCGGGTGTGAATGTAGAAAGATCACTAAGTTGTTTGCAAGTAAGAGGTAGCGGTATTGTCGTGTAGATGGCACCATGGGGATTAAGATAGGGTGCAGAGTGGACGTGTGAGCGAAAGGGCAAAAGCATCTAGGAGTATCTTGAATTCACTTCGTCTTAGGTGAGAGGGTAGTAGGAATATGTTGGCCCACTGTGTGACGTGCGATTGGTAGCCTGTCCGGATTCAGTGAATCGCGAAAGACAAGTGGCTTGAGAAGAGAGGTAAGATGAACCTGTTTTTGAGCGGGCGTATGAGGGCTTACTCGCAAGAATCGATGAGGTGGCGGAGTTTTTTTTTTGACGCGGTCCATGTTATGTAGTGGAATACTCGAGCAGGGTTAGGTGGGTCACGTAAAGGTGGATGACCAGGAGTTGTCCCACAGGAAGTGCTGCGTGCGCAAGCGCGGGCCGGGAGCGACTTGAATGACGCGCTGTCAGACTTACTAATATAGTATCGGTATGTGCGCTGCGGAAAGAGTCACAGGCGTTACTGGGATGGAGTTGGCTCAGGTGCCGTCGAAAGTCGCATCCGATGCTGATCCAAATTAAGGTGTGGCATCGCGGCAACGTTCAGCGGGAACATGTTCTAACGCCTGCGGCTGCGTTGACAATAGTCTTACGAGCGATAAAGTATAAGAACTGGCCCGCCCCCAAGTTTAAGGGGTTGCGCTTAGGTGGATAGATAGTGTTTAAACCTGATTTAGTTCAGAGTTCTGTTATGTATCGTCTGTGAAAGGAAGAGTCTCTTGCGAATATCTGCAAAAACATAATGAAAATACATAGTTCAAGGTTAAGGTAAGGACAGGCACTCGGAGCGATGAGTGACGATGCAGGAGTGGAAGTCCGGACGAATAAGAATTATGGTTTAAAATACCCGAACATTATATATTTCCACTCATTATCTCTACTATATGCTGTTTACGCGCAGAAAATAGTACAAAATAGCGCCTATATATGTGTCATAATGCTTCTAACCGTCTAATCAGAGCAATAATCACTGACTCACTAGTAAGTAGAGGTAGAGATCCAAGTAGATATGCTGTCTATCACATTCCGAGCGGCACACACTAGGATTTGTGTAGAGCATGAACAATGCTTTGACCGTTCCCCTTTTTCTTAATTTTAAACACTGTTTAGGTCGTTATAGTGATCTATTAGTATATAATCAGACATCTTACATTGGTCGATATACGTAACCGTACTGCCTTATTCATAATTACACATCGCAGTGTGAGGAACATGCGCGTGCAGTCCACATTATCTACACGATCATGGGTTGAACGCCATAGGTCAAAGATTAGATAGCCAGCTTTCATTTCATATTTCATTATAACTCTTATGCATTACTCCTTTTTATCTTATTTTGTTCTAGGTTGTGTGATCTTCTGTTGTTGGGCATATGTAGATGGGTGCACAGAAAAGTTATTGACTCGAACACACAGCTCTTCACAGAACAAACTAGATAAGCTCATAGCATGAAGATATCCGTCCTGCGTGAGGAAGAGAGAGGAATATCAAGACGGCTAGCAAGCAGCATGAGGCGGGGATGTTTGCAGTATTTAGTGTAAGCTTAATATGGTATATTAACTAGATATCTGGTTGAGCACCCGGCATAATTTTATGAGGAGAGAGTGCTTAGGTAATAACAGCTCTTCTCGCAGTATCACAACCATCTAGTTGCAGAAACTGGGAGCTGAAGAGTATTGGAGTAATGCAGACTCAAGTCAAAAGATTCAAGGATAGATAGTAATTATCTGATAAATAACAAAACATTGGATGTTTACATTATCGTATACTTATGTTTAATTCTACATAGATATATACGTGTTCGCTCTTGTGTTGTAAAGGGAAGATATTGTTGTTTAAGTTCCTTGTAAAGTCTTTATAGGCATAGAGTTATATACTAGAGGGGGCATACCCTATCTCAATACATTGAAAGCCCTGAAACATCGTACTGGGGCTCTCAGGGGCTATGTGTAGTTTCATTGAAACCTCCTTCAAGAGTGAGTTAAGGTTATAATAAATCTATTGTTTTCGGCTTCCCACACATATATTGTGTTTTGATTTGTATTTTTATCATTCTTCTATATAAGTTACAGTAATTTTGTACTGACTGTTTGATTACATTTTTAGCGAATGTGGTCAGGTTACTTTTTCGATGTTTCAAAACTCAACCAATAGAGCCCCTCTGGTAATAATATGTCTATGTTTATAGGTAAAAGGAAAACGTTTTCATATAAATCAAACTTATGGGTAATAAATTAATATTAATGTCAAACGAACAATTAACAAAACAAAAATGAATTGTTCACTATGTGTGGCCGTAAGAAATATGACCAGCATTTGCACCGTCATGCGCGGTGTTCATTTTAATTTATAAATGTACTTGAGTTTTAATTTCTCAGTCGCAAGAAGGATGAGTTGTTTTTTTGTGTTCCATGCAGTGTCTAAAATGAATTAATAAAATTAAATAAGAAAGTATTCCAAGATTTTAAACTGTCAATTTAATATCTCATTCATCGAATTTTAATTATATTTATTGACAGTAATTATTTCTTCAAAATATCTAACCTTACATTACAAGATAACGTATGATGTTAACATATAAATACAGAAGGAAAGAATGTCGCAAGAATTAAGATTTAGTGTGAGATACACAGGGTGTTGCATTAGTGGTAAAGGATATGGAGGCTGGTGGGAGAGTTCCCATGTCCTGGTCTGCTAGGATTTACGCTATCGCTCACCTGCTTCCAATTCATTCAGTTTTGCCATGACCACAGACCGCGGCGTTACGTTATCTCTGGTTTAGAGTGTTTACATTTTACGTATGAGTGTTTACGTGTTTGTTTACGACTTACATTTTATTTGCGTTTTACGAGGAAAAGTTTAAACAATTTTGACTCAACTTTATCCTTTTGGATTATTTATTCATATAATTCAGGTAATTTTAATACATTCTTTTTCTTTTTAATTCATATTATTTACGTAATTGTTATCATTATGTTATTTAAATTTATTAATAATTATTATAATTAGTTTTAAAGTAAATATAATCGTTATCTGCTTCTAACGAAAGGCATGAGCTATTTGTTATGTTTTTTTATAAGATTTATTTAGGACCTATATTAATTATAAAAACTACACTTAACATGAAAGGATTTGACTAAATCAATGTCATTAAAGTTCTTAAAGAGGCCTCAAAACCGAATAAAACCCAATTTTTAAACATTATTGTGAATGCTAGAGTGATCTATGTTTCCACGCTAGCAAATTATGTTTCCTTGTTACTGACGACATCTATTATGCAACTTGTCAATACCTTATTACTGTTTTAAAGATGATTTCTTGCCTTTATAAGATGTGAACCTCTTTCATATATATATTTTTAAAAATTAGAGAGAAAAAAATTGAAAATGATTCAATTTAGTTGAAATTTAGTACCAGTGTTCACCATTACCTAATAAATAAGTACACTTCCAAAACTGGAAGTGTACCGTTCCGAACTGTAACTTCCGAAAGTCTAACCAGTTCCGGAACCGGAACTGCATGTTGCAGTATAAATTTGGCGAACTGTATTTCTGAGAATGAGCGAACCAGGTAGGATGACCGGCGAATCCGATGTAATGAAAGTTTTTGTTCTGTCCATTTTTTAAAATTTATGTTGGAGGTAGTATCTTTGCTATGCTATCCAGAAAATATAAAGCAAATGAGCGTGCTCCTACTTAAATAATGAAAATTGCTATATGTTATTACTTATGTATGCTATATGTTATGCTGTATGTTATGCAGTGAGACACATAACAATTTGTAAATAAACAGGTTGACAGCTGACAGGCTGTGGCTTAGATGTCTACCTGTATTCACATATATTTTATGCGTCAAATATGTCAATATTGGATTCTTGATTTTTAGACAAGAGCCCAGGGGTGTTGTTAATAAAAAGTGTAATGGCTGGAACCGGTCTCAATTTTTTCGTAGAATACCTTTCTGAACAAGGATCTGCAATTCTGCCGACTCGTATCGGATGGGTGTCCCAGGCAGAACCCACTTTAGGGGTCAAAGGTTCCGAACAAGCCGCAGAATGTGTAGATCTTGTTCAGGAAGAGTACGAAAAAATTGAGACCGGTTCCAGCCGGTTACACTGTTTGTTAATTTGGGTGGTAAATTTGACCTGTAATGTGCGTTCTGCCTGGGACAGTCATCCGATACGGGAAGAATTGCAGATCCCTGCGTTCAGAAGGTATTACGAAAGAACATTAAACCGTTTCCAGCCATAACTTTTTATTAACAAAAACACCCCTGGGCTCTTGGCCCATTGGGAAGTCCTGGGAAAAAATATTTGCCAGTTTAATTTATTGTTAAAGTTAGTTAGTTAAAGATATATTTGTTAAAAGTCGCGTCTTAATTTATATGTGTCTCATGAAAAGTACTGCAAAAGCGGTTAGAAGTTGATGCTCTTTATTGTTGCTCATTGTGTACAATATTCTAATAACTGTCCACTGTACAAATATTTATCCACTGACACCAACTCTTATGGGTTCAACTCTATGGATCCTGTGAACACTATGGATCCTTGTGAACACTATGTATCCCTGTGAACACTATGGATCCCTGTGAACACTATGGATCCCTGTGAACACTATGGATCCCTGTGAACACTATAGATACCTGTGAACACTATGGACCCCGGTGTGTTATTTCTACTGAGAGAGGGAGGAGATTTTCATTAGATATATTTTACTTCTATTTTGCCTGTATATTATACCTTTGCCTATGCGGCTAGACTGTTTCGAAATCAAAAAATAAGATATGTTTATGTTTTTCTCGAATCAGAGGTGGAATGAGATAAGAATCATAGATGGGAGAGAGATGGTTTTCTAAAAGGTTGTGTTTTTACTTTAAAGAAGTCATCTCAAAGCTCCAATTATATATTTTATTAAAACGTATTTATTTTGCATTTATTTTGTTTTTCGTAATAATGGCATTGTTAAAACTTCTTTGCAAATGTAAACAAGTCCATGAGTCAGAATATAAGTACAATATCTTTACTGTTTTGATGGGACTTGTTTGATGTATCACTTGAAAATCTAAAGTAATTAAATATTCAGTTCATGCTTTAGTTCATTATCAATTTTAACTATCTAAATTGTTTCTATTTTGTATTCTTTCCGTTTATAACTCAGAAATGCCTTACTTAGCATCTTTCAAAAATAACAGAAGACATTTTCTCATTTATGGTTCTCCGACTTCTTCTTTTTGTTGGGGTAAATAAAGCAATGCGACCACACTTGCAATATGAAATGAAATCCTTCATGCGAGTAAAGAAAATAGTTATTCAGCAGTCTAATACTTCGTTGACCAATTCAGATTAATACAAAGAAAGCGGCTTTACAATCCACTGTAACTATGTAATAATAATAGTTCGCTCTATTTGCCTTTGACAATTTGCTAAATTCATGAGAGGGATCTCATAAACTTAAAAATAAGTGCTCAAAAACATATTCGCTAGTAGCAACCCTGCGTAGTAACTAAAACACTCAGGTTGACTTGAAATTACTTATAAAGTGAATAATGTTACGTGATCATAGTCAATCTTATTTTTTTTAAGTAAAAATCATAAAAATTAAAGAAGTATAAAGATTATAAAATGTTGGTATTTCTCTCGGACATTAAAAGTGAAAAAGAAATATTTTATGGGTTCTCCAATTTAATGTAGTCCAAGGATGTTGATAAGGGTATGACGCATTAAGGAACATTTCTGACCCATGGAAGTTGTATAGAGATAGAGAAATTGGGCAAACTCACCTTCCCCTTGGTTATAATGAAAAAATGCGACTAAGCAGGTTATGTAGCAAGGTTGTCGAGTTTTGCTTCTCAACGATCTTATGTGCTTCTCGCGATTGTTACATTTGTGGTGCTTGTTAAGTCATTTGTGCTTATTTAATTTTTCATTTTGGACTATACTTTGCCACTTCAGTGAGTGATAATTTAAGCGTGTTTTGTTATAACCTTCCCAAGCAATAAACAATGGGAAACCATTGAGATGTAAATGTGCCTCTAAATTTTAAGACCTAAGAATTAGTAAGCATACGCAGGTTGTACCAAGCATGTGCTGTTGGTTTTTGACGTGTATTTCGATTCGTATTCTCTCTATTTTTTCGGTTTTCGATGGGGTCACTTGTTTGTATGGCAAATCGACTTAGTGCTTCATCCCTTTATTCAAGATCCTTAATGTAGTCCGAGTATTATACAGGAAACAGTGAATTACCTTCATGCTATCTCCTGAAAAGCCATGAAATATTGCACCGACCCATCGCATCGACTTTACTTTGCTTAATACCTCTGTGCTGGTCTCCTCAACTGATCATGGGAATCTTTACTGGAAAATAAAATATTATTACATTTTCAAAAGGTTTACTCATAAAACATATTATAGTCAAGGGCAAATAATTTTATTTTCTTCATATATATTTTTCTTTTCTGATTCATTTAAGATATAGGTTGTGTGAGAAAGTAAATATTAACCATTAAAAAGAAAATTTCGATCGTTTCTCTATTATGTATTAAACATTTAGTACGTTCACACACACTTTAGATCCGCGTATCGTATAGAGTACGATCTCAATACGGTAATTTAAGTTGTATGAACCATGCGGAGGGGATCCGATCGCATACGCTAGAACTAAGGAGATGGAATCTAAATGGATCCCCGATACCTGTCCTTTTGTGTATGTACCTTTAGAGACGATCGTATTTAACGGACCGTGAAGTTAGTTGACCGTATTGTATACGTATTCTATACGATCCGCGGATCTAGAGTGTGTGTGAACGTACTAATTATATTGTTTAAGGAAAACAAGAATATATTTTACTATCCGAGTGCTAACAAAAGTTTGTGTTTGAATCTAACTCACGCGTATTTGTTTTCTGTTATCTTTCTGTTTAATGACATTGAATTAGAATTACTATTAGTTGCTGAGATCTCTTTTGGGAAATAGGACTAGTCAAAACTCAAATTGTTATTTAAACTATGAGGTACATCAGTCATGATGCTATCAAATGTTTTAGTTCATAATAACCTCGTTCTGAAAGAAATTATTCGCTATCAAATGTTTTAGTTCATAATAACCTCGTTCTGAAAGAAATTATTCAAGCTTCCTAATAAAAGCTTCGTGTTCTTCGTCATTATACATATATATTTTTTATCAATTAGATCGTTTAAAAGAACAATTATAATTCAAACAAGTTAGACCATCATAAGACATGTTATATGATGGTTTAACTTGCATACATTATTTGATCTAGTATTGAAATGGCGACTCTCTAGATTATTTGATGTATTAATAATGTTCTGCTATTTCAAGTGAGATTGTGAATTGCCTTAACAAATGGGGAAATAAACAGACACAAGAGGAATATTAAAAAATAAAAAGACATAACAATTACAAAATTACAATTTTCGAATTAGTTTGTGTGTCTTGAACTTGTCTTTTCTTTTTTAGCGAATTCGCTCTGGGAAAATTCTTTAATATCCCATAAATTGGAATATGAATTCAAAACACCTCGTTTTGAATTCACTAATAATTTTTTCGACGTTTAGCAAACTAGATACTGTGCTAGTTCGCAGGATGATGGCCGTCAAGATTCTAATTGAGGGGCGGGAATGCCGTCGCTCTAGATCACGTCAAATCCACCACATGACCAATATCTTTTGCCCTGCTGCATTTATGTCACCTTATTTTTCGCAAAATATTTGGTTGTCTGTTTATAGTCACATCAATGTTTTCTAAATTTTATCTTAATTATTTTGTGGCTTTATTAAGAATCGAGAAGAATTGCTTAAAGCAGTTCACTTTGAAAGTTCAATGAAAATTAATTTCAAACTGGTTATGAGTGAATTTACCATAGCAAGCATATGGTTTTGACGTAAAGCACCAAATTTTAGTAGAGTTTTTCCTTGTTCAAATATGTACTTTGTTGTTACTTAATATAATAATATTCATTAACGTCATGATTAGATAATGGCTTTTAATAAATTCTCTTCTCGAATTCTCTCTTTTAATAAATTAAATATTTGCTCGAAATTAAAAAAAAAAACATTTAATTAATTTATGAAGGGGGTTTAAAATATGTTGCCTTCCGCTTAAGATAATATCAAAATACATGTTTCTTTCTATGTTTACAGAAAGGGTTAATAATTGGCATTTTTAACATGATGGGCTGGAATTTTCTCGAGACACCTGTTGAAGCCTCGCCTCGAGAATTGTTACGTAAGGGACAAAAATTCTTGATTACGGGCATGCCGTGCCTTAAAAGGGACTTTAACCTAGGGCGGCCCTATAAGGGCGATTCCTAGCCTGAGCGATGTCATATACTCTTTATACACCCCTATCACAGTTAATTTAAAATTAAAATATTTTTCTTTGGAAATCTTAAAGTTAAGGTCTTTAATGAAACCTTCCCTACCAGTCATATTTATAGTATTCAGCTCTGTCAAGTCTTGGCTTGAGTGTATTTTAACTGTCTCTCTGGAATTGAATTACTAACCTTACAGGTTTATGTGTCCAATCGTACTGTTGTCAATCGTACTGTTATTAATCGCAATTCATTTGGAATTAGTTTGGAAATTCATTTTTAAAAAAAAATATTATATACTGAAAGCAAAATAAAGCTAGCTTACGATAATTTTTACTGATTTTAAAAATACCAAAAACAACTCCAGAAATATTGTTAAATAGATAATTTGGTCAGCTGTCCAAGTTATAAGTTACATACTTGACTTTTCACTTAATCTCTTTAGAGTTACATTCTTTAATACTGGATCAGTGTGTTACTACTAACAACTGAACCACTAATGAAAATTTCTTTACTAGTTGGTTTTTTAGTGTGTTATTTCATCCTCCTGTCTGGTCGTTACGTAGTGAACAAATCTCTTTAATACACATCGTCATCGTTTTAAATTTTCATTTAATCCACTATTATGTAATTTGTTCACTCTGTATATGGTATTCATAAAATCTTATTTGATTGTAAAAACGCTATTAGATGGTAAAATTAAGAAATATAGTGTTTATTGTACTCCCTTATCAAGGCTATTGTTCCCCAAACTATTATACCATCTACTATTACAGGTTATTAGATAAAAGCGATTCCATTTTAGATTTCTTTATTATACGGATTGTTTGCAAAGATGTCATCTTTGCTTAGTGACTATATTATCAACAAAGCTAAGCATCTGTGTAGTTAACAGAATGACAAAAACGTTTGAAAAGTTCATGTGAATTAAATTACATAATTTGCAAACATTTATGTGTTGCATTAGTTTTCCTATTGGTTTGTATTGAAGCTAATGATTGACACACGTGTCAGTCATGTCAGTGAATGGACTGTCAGTTAAAACTTGGGGCACACCTGCTGAAGCCGCTGTATCTTTTATATGAAAGTTAATATCAAGTTCTGCATGACTTTCCAACTTTACAAACGTTAATTTTTACCGAGTCATTGTATTAAACGAATACAATTTTAGGATTTTTTTTAACTGCTCATAATTTTGTATAAAAAAAATTAAAAAACAAAGCTTACATTTTTCAAAGTTTAACTCAAAAATTTTATACATATAAATGTATTTACAGAAAAGAATTTGTAGATAAAATGTGTTTAGAGACAAAATTCTTGTAGATGTTAAATGTGTTTTAGAGACAAGAAATTCTGTAGATATTGTGTTTAGAGACAGAAAATTCTGTAGATATAAATGTGTTTAGAGACAAAAAAATTCTGTAGATATAAATGTGTTTATTCAGAGAAAATTCTGTAGATTAAATGTGTTTAGAGACAAAAATTCTGTAGATGTGTTTGATAGAGTAAATGTGTTTAGAGACAAGAAAATTCTGTAGATGTAAATGTTTTCACAGACTAGAAAAAATAAAAATTATACTGAGTAATATATTTACTTGTTAAAATAAATGTTAAAAAATCTATTATATTTTCCTTTTGCGTACTTGGGCTCTTTTGTTATTATTATTCTTCCTGTTTAAAGTTGAAGCTTTCAATTACTTTAAAATGCACAATTTTAGCATTATCTAGATGACCACCTTGCTCGTGATACCCGACAAGCTGCCAAAGTCTCAGCCAAGTTTGAAATTTAAATTGTAGTGGTGACAATATTGTACCACTAATTTACAGTTGCTAAAAGTTCTTAAATTATTTTTCATTTTTGAAACCATTAACAAAACATGCACTACAAATTTATGTCTCGAGTTAAATAAAATTAAAAGACATTTTTATATTTTTTTTTATTGATAAGGAAGATTGTATCCATTAGGGTTAAATAAAAACAACGATTTTAGTGTAACGTTTCGACCATTCTGGTCATGATCATACAAATACTAAAATTAATAGAAATTCATTCCGAGGAAGAATAAAGTCAAATAGAATAGTACTGAGAAAAGGTGTGAAGTAATTATAAAAATGAAGAATTTTCTACAAAATACGTTAAAAATAATTCACATGAAGGGAAAAAAGAATATAATAATAAAAGAAAGTAAGATAAATATAATAAGAGAAATACGGAATAATAAAGAAGGTAACTGAGCTCAGTTACCTTGTATTTTGTACGTATTTTGTAGAAAACTCTTCATTTTTTATAATTACTTCACACCTTTTCTCATTACTATTCTAATTGACTTTATTCTTCCTCCGAATGAATTTATATTAATTTTAGTACTTGTATGATTATGACCAGAATGGTCGAAACGTCACACTAAAATCGTTGTTTTTATTTAACCCTAATGGATACAATCTTCCTTATATTATTAAGGGTACAACTAACATCAATTTGATTTTTAATTTTACGAGTTTTAATACATTTGCCATATTATAGGACTAAGACTACATTATAGGCTTCTTGCAAGACCTTCGCAATTTGAAAATGTTTGACTTTATATAAAACTCTGGAATGATGTAGAAAGCAAATTAATTACATAGGAGAGAAGTTGTGTCAAAGACGTCGCTTCATATGAAATATTTAGATGTAACTATAAAACCTTAAAATTATTAGTAAGATTGATCTCGTTCGTTATTCCAAAGAATGTGGTTGCCACATAAAAGGCGTTGCCATAAATAACATGTTCAACACGAACTCATTCACATACCATCACCGACTAAGCATCTGTCTTTAAAACAATATTCCTCCAACACCGCACTTGTCAAACCGGATTTAAAACGCACCATATAAAGCACACCATAGTGTACTGCCATATCTAATGTTTATGGTATCATCTCAAAGAAATTTAATCAAAAAAACCGGCCAAAGAGAAAACCGTACACTTTCACTAAGTCGATATAAGGAAGAGTACGCATTCAGGATCTAGACGTTATTCCTTCATTACGTATTTTTTAATTATTAAAAATAAATACGTGTAAGTAAAAATATAAAACATTAGAGCAAGGGTTAGAAGTGAGTTAATGCATTCAAACTTTAATTGCCTCCCATGACCCGGTCGTGATTAGGTCATTTGGCTTTATTACTTCTTACATTTTATCTTTTATTAGTTTTAAAACCCTTTAATTATTGCCTATTAAACTTTTTTTTACTGACTAGTTCTCTAAACTTTTAAAGGACTTAATTTTCTGGAATTTAGCATTTATGTAAACGTTTATAAATGATACATTTGTAAGTAAAGTTAATGAGGTTGTTTACATAAGTAATAAATGAGAGTTTTAACTCTGATTGAGTGGGTTTTAACATCCGAGTGTAATAGACTGGTAAGTGCCGCAATTGTTTCTAATTAATGTTTTTTATAGGATGTTAATGGATAATGTCTTGTAGGTGATTCTTATACGGTTGTGATGAGTAATGCAGTCAAATTACGCATAAACCAAAGATACAAGTTTAGTTACAAGTTTAGTTACAACACAACTACTAGTGGAGTTGCATTGACTACGGTTATCTTATAAAGTTTAGTTACAACACATCTAGAGATGGAGTTGCTTTGACTATGGTTATCTTATAAAGTTTAGTAACAACACAACTAGAGATGGAGTTGCATTGACTATGGTTATCTTATAAAGTTTAGTTACAACACAACTAGTGATGGAGTTGCATTGACTATGGTTATCTTATAAAGTATTTATAAGTTGCATTGACTATGGTTATCTTATAGTTACAACACAACTACAAGTGGAGTTGCATTCACTATATTTAATGCAAAAAATAAAGAAAAAAATTGTAATATACACCTTTTATTATTGTAGAAAAATAGAGGTTTAGAGTTCTAAATAAAATTTAACAAAAGGAGGATATTTGAATAATTTTATTGTTTATTATGAGACTCTAGAGGAGCCTTTACTACATAAGGCGTCCAGTACATAAGTAAAATCTTATTGCAACATTGCGCCATTGCGGAATGTTTTTATCTGCATACTTAGTGTGACACTGCCAGTGCTTCAATCAAATTAAATTAAACATAAAGTAAGGCAAATGGAACCCAAGTTGGGCGGTTCTAGCAGGTGCATACCTTGCTAGGCCCTAACGGATTTAAATGTTGGTTTAACTGCTTCATCAGCTGATGGTGTGATATTTGTGTTCTGCAACCAAATGGAAACTCCTACAAGACACAATAAAGGAGCGAATGTTGAATGTGGTATAACAACCAAAAAAAATCATGGACAATGTACCTCGGTAATTTTTCTAAAAACTCCGTACTTTCTTCGCTAGTTCTGCCTTTATAATGGCATAATATTCAAAATCCTAAGGTAGTATTACTTCGGACTCGCTTTGCTCTTCCTCAGAATGTTACTATTGCCCAAACCTTAAGGTAGTATTGCTTCAGTCACGCTTCGCTCGAACTCAGATCTATTAGGTTACCGAATTTCTTGGTTGTTATAGCCTAAGATTATATCTAGCCATTCGATTCTGCAACTGGAAAACCAGGTTTCTTCCTTGACAAACGCATTAAAGATACCACCGATTATAGAGTAGACTAGTTTCTATTGATTCCAATTTTTTATATAAATAATAATAATATATCGTTATTGTTTCAACTCTTTAGCATCCTCAGCAGTTATGCGTGACATAGAAACACGGGCACACACAGTCACAAACCGACACCATGATAAAAACGTCTTAACGAGTAATTGTGGAAAAGCCTTGACTCGAATTTTCCGAGCGAACCTAATAGTTTTCCTTTACTACGTATGGTTTAGTAAAGTTGAAAGTAGTTTCTAATGTAATCAGACTAAATTTTTCAATTATATCATTTCGCCGACTACTTTAACCAAAATAAGATCTCTTGTCAAAGACTTTTTTTTTACAAAATTATAAAATTTATAATTGGGTATAAAAATCTAAATTCCTCCTTGATTGGTCCTCTCATACACCGCTATATTCAATTATCCTCATTATAAAGTCGAACGGCTCATGACAGAGCAGTTTTACATTTTTGCGAAATATTTCAGAAAGTAAAGTTGATGTAGTTGTAACTGTACTGTTTACATTATTTTTGTCTTCAACTTTTTTCCATTTAAAAAATCTTGAAGACAAAATGTACTGTGGTTTTATAGCTACTTTTATTAAAAAAAAATAATTGAACTAACATTGACATACTGATTTGTCAATTCTCATTGTCATGATAAAAATTTAATATTTTCTGTATCCTTGAACTCAGATTATTAGAACCTGATGCGGTTTTTTGTTTTTGTTTTCGCTCAAATCATATCCAAGTCTAATTATAATATATAAAGCGTAGGCTTAGCATGTAGAGAAGTTTTCAGGACAGGATAATAATGGCATCTTATTATATATAAACTTTGATTATGGATAAAGAAATGAGACATTGCCTTATTTAGTGTTATTATGAAATGATTTGAAACAATGCAATATTAGCTTGTCATTTAGACAGACAAATGATACAGGTGAAATATAGGTTCGTTATTGGTGCTTGGAAAGTTTCTTGCCGTCTTTAAAATAATTATCTGTAGAAATAATTACACTATCTAATGTAGCCTTTAAGCTGAATATATTTCTCTAAAATTAAGCGCATTACTTCTAGAACCTAACTTGATGCGTAATCATTTACTCGTGGTTTTTATAAAAATATCTACTATTACTCTCCAAATGATGATGATAAAACAAGCTCAAAGTTTTAAGGAATTTAAATACTCTAGTGACTTACGAAGATTCTCTCATACGAGCTTCGAAATGACAAGAGGTGTGATTGTTCCCCATCCGTAATACCTGGGCAGAACCTGTAAGAAGTGGCTAGTTAGAAGACTATATTCCTAAGCTCAAAACCTGAGGAGGAACTGCAACGCCTTTGTAACAGGGGGAGGACTGCATCGCTCTTTGACAGGAGGAGGGACTGCATCACCTCTTTGACAGGGAGAAGGACTGCATCTCCTCTTTGACAGGGAGAGGGACTGCATCGCCTCTTTGACAGGGAGAGGGACTGCATCGCCTCTTTGACAGGGAGAGGACTGCATCGCCTCTGTGACAGGGGGGAACTGCATCGCCTCTGTGACAGGAGGAGGGACTGCATCACCTCTGTGACAGGAGGAGTGACTGCATCGCCTCTGTGACAGGGGGGAGGAACTGCAACGCCTCTGTGACAGGGAGAGGGACTGCATCGTCTCTTTGACAGGGAGAGGGACTGCATTGCCTCTTTGACAGGGAGAGGGACTGCATCGCCTCTTTGACAGGGAGAGGGACTGCATCGCCTCTTTGACAGGGAGAGGGACTGCATCGTCTCTTTGACAGGGAGAGGGACTGCATCGCCTCTTTTGGGAGGGAGAGACTGCATCGCTCTTTGACAGGGAGAGGGACTGCATCGCCTCTTTGACAGGGAGAGGGACTGCATCGCCTTTATGAAAGGGGGAGGAACTGCAACGCCTCTGTGACAGCGAGATGAAAGTCTTCAAAGTCTTTGAAGACTTTGGGGTACTGAATAGAGCCAGACATATTTCATTAGTTGACTCTCTCCAATGTAATCAAACTTTATTTTTTATTTTAACAGTATGGAACCCTAATAATGTTAATTTATATAAAATAAATTATTATTAAATTATAAACTAATATGCTATTTCTTGTTTTCAACTAAACCAAGGCCTTTTGTAGTAGCTAAAACTGACCTTTAAAATACTCAGATTATTAAAAATACATATGGCACTACTTACAAACTATAATAATGTCTTTATAAAATAAAGAATTAAGATTACGAGCATTATCAAAGAAAATGACAACTCACAAGGGTAAAATAATATTTTATTCTTTACAAGAGTTCCTAATTTCATTTAGGCAAGTGGACGTCTCGAAATAAAATACCTGACAGAGTCATTAAGACAAAATTGATGTCCAGGTTATTTTACATTCTTAGCATTTCCACAAGTTGATTTAGTTTTGTTATTCTATGTTTTTCTTTGACTGCCAATTGTACTTATCTCATCTCTATTTACTGGGGAAACTATTACGAAAATATTTTTTTTAGATTAGATCATTATGTAGAATTACTTAATAAAAGTATTTATTGGCACTGAAGACATGGGATAAGTGAGATTAAATTGCTCTATAAGACATTACATGTTACATGCGTAATAAAGAAATAATGTACATTGCAAAGGTCATTTCTCATATTTAACATTCATATGAGAAAAAATACTTCACTTGTGTCAGATCTTAAATAATAAAATCAGTTTCAAACAGCTGACCTTCATTATGAATAAGTAGCATCATCAAAATAGACGATTTTCAAGGTATAGCATCTTTTTACGTAAAAAAGTGACCTGTACCGCCGAACCTTGACACTTAATGTATGGCGTTATTAAATCAAATTTTCCTTTTCTTTGTATTCTCTATACCTGTCATTTAAAATAAAATTATAATCATAATAGAGTTTATATTCATTAGAATGAGAGCAGGTTAAATCATTATTATGGTAAAGATGATATTTGTAAGGAGAATCTATAGTAATGCTCCGTACGAGCTTTGTGTAACTCAATGTCAGAGCTGAGTGATTCATTTGGTTTATCACAATGAACGGATCATCAAAATCACTTTATTTACCTTCTATTGGAATTCTTAACGTCTTTTATGTTAAAAGATCAAGGAACTAGTCAGGGGTTAACGCCGTTTTGTACAAATATAGATTTTATGGACACATTATAATCGTTTGCAGTATTGTTTATAATATTTTGCAAAACTCGGTTGTATCAAATGATTAAGATTTTATTACTGGAATTTATGTTTGTCCAAAGGTGCATTTAATATGGGTAAAAGCAATGAAGATATATATTCGTATGAAGTCTGCAACTTTCAGGTGCAATTGACTCAACCTGTTTCCATAGGAAGAACAGTAAAGATATTGCTATGACCATCAATCTAGCACATTCATCACACAGCACAAATTTAGTGTAACATCTCAGTTAAATCGCAGGAAAGTCCACACAAATAAAAAATTCCCCGTATTTTAAAAAATATGAATAATTTAATTGGACACTATTCTTCCAATTTTAGGTTTGCTCATTTAAAAATTAAAGCTCAAATTCTGATGAAAATTAGCTAAATGTAGACTTATTAAGATATATTATGTTGTTCTCCAATGGTTCCCCAACATTAAAACAAGACTTCATGCGTGTGTGACAGTAAAATTAACAAAATAGTGGCGCTTGAATGTTAAGAGGAGCGGCGTTATTTAATTGTGGTGTTTTTTAATTATTAAGAGAGGTAGGGTCTTCTTTGAATGACAAAGTAGTCGTGTCGAGTCCGGACCTGTTTTAAACGGTTCAGCAGCCAAAAAATATAGATATAAAACTTCTTCCCAGTGAAAAATTTAAACCTATGATTTTATCGATTTTTGCAAACTTTTGATAACTCGTTAAACCATGTTAATGACGTGGAAAAAACCTGAGTTCAAAATGTTTCTTTTAGTGTCTGAACAAATATTTTGATATGACCACAATTTTTTGTTTGATTCAACAAAATATAGAATACAAATTAATTAATTGATTCGTTAATAATTTATTTTTTAGAACAAGTTGTTTCACTGGGAAGTTTTTATTTTATTTATAATTTTAGAAGTAATCTACAAGTTAACCTGTAATCATCTATCAAGTAACTGGCTACTGATGATGTATAAGACCATGTTAGCAGTTACGAAGACATCGCAAACAAGATCTGCTTGTTGACGAGATAAAAACTAGTGCTCTACATAGATCAGGCAAAGGTCAGGTTGTCCAATATAATTATTTAACATCCTCTATCCTTGTTTTTAGTTGGCCGTAAAAAAAAGACATAAAAAATAATTAACTCCATTTAAACTAAAAGTTATGAAATAAATCTTGAATTAAAAAAAAGGTTCCTATATAATTTACTTATTTAGGGAAAAATTGTAAAAAAAGGAATTTAGTGTATTGGTACACCTGATGGATCTATGGGGGTATTGAGGTCAGGAGTGTCGAATTCCGATCACGTAATAATTTCCTCTAAGTTTCAGTCCGAAGAAAGATTGGGAGTCTGTTACGACTGACAGGATCTCTTCAGTACCTTGGACATTACCTAGAAATGCTTATTATTATAAAATTGCGTCATCTTTTGAAACAATAAAGGAGTTTTCTTAAAAATTATTTTATTGAGGACTTACTAAAGAAGAAATATTGAAAAAATATAATCCATGATTGCCAAGTTTTGACTTGATAATAAGTTAAAGCACGAAAACCGCATTTGAAGTAGATTAATAAATTTAATCCGCACACATGTTTAAGCAACTTTTCTTTAATGAACTAGGGGTTTAACTCCTTTTGGGTCGGGTGGTAATGATGAACTAGGGGTTTAACTTCTTTTGGGTCGGGTTGTAATGATGAAGTGCTAATGATGAACTAGGGGTTTAACTCCTTTTGGGTCGGGTAGTAATGATGAACTAGGGGTTTAACTCCTTTTGGGTCGGGTGGTAATGATGAACTAGGAGTTTAACTCCTTTTGGGTCGGGTGGTAATGATAAACTAGGGGTTTAACTCCCTTTAAGTTGTATGGTAATGGCAACCGTTACGGTTTTAAAAATAAATGAAGTTTTTCTTCCCACAGATGATTTATTATTATAAAACAAAGCCAGCTTTCAACCTGAACGGTCATCATCAGTGCCGGTGAGATGAGTCTAGATTACTTTTTAGCCGGTTTCTGGGGCCAAGGCATGTATAAGACGTAAGGCATGAATAAGAGTCTTATATATGCCTTGGCCCCAGAAACCGGCTAAAAAGTAATCTGGACTCATTTCACCGTCACTGATGATTACCGTTCAGGTTGAAAGCTGGCTTTGTTTTATAATAATAAATCATCTGTGGAAAGACCACATCTCAGTATTTATTGAATTCGTTACGGTTTTTTTTAACAAAATTTAGCGATAATCGATTTATTTATACAATGAAACTCTAACCTGAGATACGAACTCGAGACCTCCGAGGTATTTAAGGTCAGTATTCAAAGGTTAATAAAAGATCATTAAAAATTGACGAAAGAAAATTTGATTTCATTAAATTAATGATACCATATATAAAGCTACGATGTTTATACTTTATTTATCCTTGGCCCTGGGCTAATTATAACTGATGATACTTCATCAACAAAATTTTGTATTGAATAAATTGAAAAATTAATCATTTAACATTTGAAAAAAACTTTCTGCCATCACAGGTTTTTAAAGTAATTACAATATTAGCTAACTTTGTAAATGAAATTTAATTATAAAATGGCATTTTAGGTTTATCTGCGTAGTTTAGATGTATTTATTATTAATGAAATGACTCTATCATTTGAATGAGTTTAGTCCACTATATGTTGCGTTAATCAATCAGATGTGTCAATTAAATTTAGGCGAAACTAATCTCTCATTTTGAATTCTACCATTTGTAAATGTTTCGAAAATATTAAAGCAATGTGGCTGATATATTACTACAGTGTATCGTTAAGTTTAAAAATTCCCAAGGTCATAAGCATTTTGGGGATTGACCAATCAGAGAAGCCGCTGCCAACCCCTCTTTTGAAAGAGAAAAAAATTCCTGATAAGTCTTATACTAGTTAAAGATAAGAGATATTATTTACTTGAGTAGATTTTATAATCTAATGAATAATATGACAACAATAATAATAAGTGACATGTCAGATCTCCCCCCCAAGCATGGTTGGTCTCATCTGATCAACGTGCTTTTTGCACATTTCTCCATTGAGAGTTTTTATCTTGTACATAACAGTTCCTATATTTGCCACCACTTCTCCATATGACCATTTCTTCCTTTTTCCATACTCTCTGAACTGAACTCTGTCTCCTATTCTAAACTTATAACCCAGTTCTTTTCTTTTTTCCTCTGTGTTCTCTCTCTGATCTGGTTTCATTAAATTTAATTGTGTTCTCATCTCCCTTCCAAACATTAGTTTGAATGGGGATTCGCCTGTGGTGGTTGAAGGTGCATTTCTTAACTGTACTAGAATGGTTGTTAGCTTTTCTTCGATACTTCCCGTCTCCATTGTTTTCAGCAATTTTTTACAGTCTGCACTGCCCTTTCTGCAAGGCCATTTGATTTAGGGTGATACGGCGCTATTGTACGATGAGTGATACCGTTTCGCTGAAGAAACTCTTGGAATACTTTCGACGTAAATTGTGGACCGTTATCCGACACTAATAAAAAGGGTAATCCAAACATGCTGAAAAGGTGCTTTAATTTAGCAATGCACCACTGGGAGGTTGTTACTTTTGTTGGGAAAACCTCTATCCACTTTGTTGATGCGTCCACGATGATGAAATAATAGATACCAGCTTCTGGTCCTGCAAAGTCTATGTGGATTCGTTGCCAGGGTCCTGTTGGTGGTATCCATGGGTGATCAACTTCTTGGGTAGGGTTGTTTTTCTTTTCGCAGCATTGAGTGCAAGCTTTTACTACATTCTCAATATCTCTATCAATTCCCTTCCAATAGCAGAATCGTCTTGCCAGCTGTTTCATCTTTACCATACCTAGGTGACCTAAATGAAGTTCTTTCAGTACGGTATTTTGAAGGGATTCTGGTATGACAACTCTACTTCCTCTTAGAATGCATCCATCTTGCATCGTGACCTCACCATCTGTAAGTCCTAGTCCTTGCAAACTTTCACCTAGTTCTAATGCCTGCTTTATTCTTCTTAATCTGTCTTCTTTTACAGTCTCTTCCCTTATTCTAGTAGCTGTAACTGGTAGAGTGTGTAGTTGTTTAATTTGAAATTGTTCCGCCTCATCTTTTGCCTCTTGCTTCCGTGGTCTATCTACAGGGAACCTAGACAAAAAATCAGCATGTTTGTGATCCGATGACTTTTTGTATTCTATGTTATAATCAAATCCTGATAAAAATAGCGCGTAATGAATTAGTCTTGTTGCTGATAGTGGTGGTAATGCTGTATGCGGTCCAAATATAGCTATCAGTGGTTTGTGGTCTGTTTGTATAATAAATTTCCGTCCATAACAATATGTAAAGAATTTCTTGAGTCCCCAGTATATTCCTAATGCTTCTTTGTCTATTTGACTATATTTAATTTCACTTTTAGTAAGTGATCGCGAGGCGAATGCTACCGGTTTTTCTTCTCCTTTATCATTTCTTACAGATAGTACCGCTCCGAGTCCTACCGGAGAGGCATCTGTTGCCAAAACTAATATTTTATTCGGATCATAGTGTGTTAAAACTCTTTTGCTTGTAATTTCTTTTTTTACTTTTTTAAAACTTTCCTCTGTTCTTTCAGTCCATACAAACTTAATGGTTTTTCTGTAGGAGTCTATTTAAAGGATGTAAAATTGTTGCTAAATTTGGGATGAATCTGTTATAATAATTTGCTAATCCTAAAAATGTTCTTAGTTCATTTATGTTCTCTGGTCTTTTTGCATCGGTGATTCCTTTCACTTTGTCCGGTGATGTTTGTATTCCCGTCTCGTCTATGATATGGCCTAAATATTTTATTGATTTTTGAAAAAAAATACACTTATCCTTATTCAGTTTTAAGTCATACATTCTTAATTGTCGAAATACCATTTCTAGTCTTCGAATAACTTCCTCTTTAGTTGCTCCATGAACAATTATGTCATCAAAAAAATAACTTACTCCTGTTATCCCCTGTAATAGTCTGTCCATAAATCTGTTCCACAATTGTGGCGCTGTTTTTACCCCGAACATCAGTCGGTTCACTTGATACAAACCCCGATGCGTGCTTAAAGTTTGCATCCTAGCACTCTCTTCATCCATTACCATATGTAAATAAGCGTTACTGATGTCAAGGGTGCAAAAATATTTAGAACCATGCATTGATGCGTATATGTCATCTATTTTTGGTATAGGATACGGTTCGTCCTTAATCATTTTATTTAAAGTAACTTTGTAGTCGGCACATAGTCTTAGAGCGCCATTAGGTTTGATAATTGGTACAACCGGTGTTCCCCATTCCGAGAAATCTATTTTTGTAATAATTTGCTCTTTTTCTAATCTTTCTAATTCTTCCTCTATTTTTATTTTCATAGCGTAAGGTATTGGTCTTGGTTTAAAGTACACAGGTTTCGCTCCTTCTTTTAAATAATAATGTCCTTTCATATTCGGTATTTTCCCTATTTTCTTTTTAAATATGTCCTCGTACGTAGTTAATAGATTGTCCAGATCTGATAAATTTAACTTTTCACTTATTGCTCTAATTTCCCCCCAATCTAATTTTACTTCTCTTATCCAGTCTCTTCCGAAAATTGGGTCCACCTTTCCGTCAATTACATATAATTTACTTGTGCAGTCCTGTCCTTTATATCTCCAGTTTACGATAGCTACCCCCTTTGGTTGTATTTTTTTCACCCGTATATGTTTTAAGTTCCACTTTTGTTTGATGTAATTTATTTTTCGTATCTAATTTTGTCCAGTCATTTAAAGAAATTGTACTCAAATTGTGCCCCCGTATCTAGTTCCATACTTAGTTCCTTACCCTCTAAGTAAATATCAAGTAAAAATCTATCTGATACTTTACCTGAAATAGTATTGATTTCGTATGGTCCTTCGTCTTCGCTCTCAGAGTTTCGGCATTGGTGTACTTTTTTAGAACCTTTCATTTTCTTCAGACAGCAAGCTTCTTGTAAATGTCCTTTTTTTAAGCAGAACCGGCAAGTTTCATCTTTGTGAGGACACTTATTTGCTCTATGTTTGCCGCTCCCACATCGGAAACATTTTCCTTTTAACTCCTCAAACATTTCTCTAATTTTTGGTGTACTTTTATTTTCTTGGTCTTGTCTTGATTGTTTCCATTCAGGTTTTACATAGTTTTTCTGTTTGATTTGTAATGTTTCTCGTCTATCATATTTCACTTCCATCTGCTCACTTTCTCTTTTCGCCAATTCCATAACATTTGCTACGCTCACAACATCTTTAAAACTTACTTCATCTTTTGACTGTAACAGTTTTGTACGTATTTCTGTATCTCTAATGCCTCTTATAAATTGTAATGTCAACATTAAGTCAACTACTGACTTTTTGCAAGAGCAGTTTAACTTACAGTCAACTGCAGCTTTCTTTAGTTGGCTGGCATAAACGTTTACCGATTCGTCTATAGCCTGTACTCGTGTTACCAGTGCATGCCTTTGTGCCCATACGCTAGGTTTTGGATCCAAATTTTCTTTTAAAATGTCGATTAATTCTTTATACGTTTTCTCTCTAGGGTCATCGGGTGCACATAGGTCAAAAATCTTTTGATGGAGTTTAGGAGTCAGGGCATTAAGCAAAGTTAGTAGTTTTATATCGTCCCCGGTTTGTCCCTTCAGCTTTATAAAACTCTCCAATCTATTTATAAAATTTGTAACCGTCTCTTCTTCTTGATATGGCACAAATGTTATGTTTATATTTGATTTTATTTCATTATTATGATGTTTGTTTTTATTTTGATTTTGACATTTTAAAATCCATTCTTTTGATTTAAAATAAATTGTTTCAATCTCAATAAACCTATCATCGTCTTCTTCCTCCGTTCCACCCCGTAGTCCAGTCAGTTCGTCCTGAATTATAGCAGCTTTGTCCCATAACTGGTCTATATAGGTTTCCCGGACTTTACTTTCCTCTAATGTTAATTCTTCTGTACCATTCAAAAAATTATAAGTGCGTAATATTTGCTTACTTACTGTTTCTAATTGAGTGTGGAGACTGCTCACTTTTTTCCTCGTCGCCATTTGATAAGTCTTATACTAGTTAAAGATAAGAGATATTATTTACTTGAGTAGATTTTATAATCTAATGAATAATATGACAACAATAATAATAAGTGACATGTCAATTCCCTATTCCCATAACCCCTGTAGGGAAATAACCTCCTTCCCGGCATTCGTTCACTTGGTTTGTGGTTCTTTTTGTGTTTACATCGTTTTGTGAGTTTTTGTGTTGTGTGTGTTCTGTGAATTGTGTTTGTGTTGGACTGTTAACATTATTATTGGACTCAAATATTCTTTTTTATAACTTAAGTAAATAAAAGCATAACTGAAACTTTTATTTCAAGGCTGCCTTTTATGCAGCAATTTTTAAGAGCTGTCAAAACTAGTAAACATACAATTCTTTTTTAATGTAAAAACATAAGAGTACACTTATTATTTCCCTTCACAATTAATTTTTTTTTCACATTTGCATACTTCCTAAATAATAAAACTACACAAAAGAAATGTAGAAACATCGCCAAGAAAACACGGGTAACATAACCTGATTTGTTTACAAAGTTTTTTCCCCGCTGCCTTTTTGTAGGGATTTTTTTTTTAGAATCGGTGGTGCCTAAACTGAGCTTTCAAGATTTTTAAAGTCTTCGATACACTGTAATATAAATTATGCAATTAAAATGATTAAGGAATTTAATTTAGTGGCTTAAACTGTTTGAAAAGACTCAAAAATGTTCTCAAGTTAGTATTGGTTAAATGTAACTTGGCTGTCGAGTACTTAGGGTAGAACTATTTTTTAAAACAGACGACTCCCGGGTGCTTTTGTCGATAATTACTGAACAATATCTGTGAGTCGTTTTTCGCCTGAGTAGCAAAGGAAGTTTTACGAATTTTCAGAAAAATATATAATATATGTGGTCTGCCTCCGGGGGTGAAATCTTCATAAGCAGTTTTAACCCCCTGAGGCAAAGACTACTTAAAAACTAAGACAAAGGAATAGACTAGGCAAAGGATAGACAGATATCACAGAAAGGTATAAAGCGGCATGATGACAAGGAATTGCGTTCAAATAAAATATTACAAAAGTAAAGCTAAAAACATTAAAACAACACTCAGTTTAATAGACATAAATAAACAAACGAAACTAAAGTGATGTAGAAATTCATACAGTAGGGGTCGGGGCGGGGGGACACAGTGGTCTAACTCCCTGGTTTTAGGTGGTTCCGAAAAAAACAGGGATTAGTTGCATCAACTACCGCACCGAGCACTAGTTTTTACCTTGTGCCCTTATCACTATTGTTATCAGTTTTAAATCGATACTTCTATTTATGTTTATAAAAATGTAAACAAGACGATTTTTATCTTATTCATTGACTTTTTTCTTTTTTAGTAGCTTATAAGATATTTTTTTTTTAAAATAGGATAACGTGTGTTACGAAAGGTGTGTTATAATGAGACAACGAAGACGTAAATTAAATTTATAATTTCCCGGTTTGATGTTTGTTTACAAACATTTTTCATGTTTGTCTACAAAATCATGGTTATCACGATATCAGGTCTACTTAAAATTAACACAGTGTTTATATTTTTATAAAAGAGTTTATGAAAATTATACCTTTAAAATAATTAATAAAATTTTTAACATTGTTAAAGACCCTTTTAAATAATTTTAATCTTGGAATTGAAGAAATATTTTTTTTATATATGGGGTACAAGATGAACCGACCTGCCACTAGTGGAGAAAGGAACTTTGGGCAGGTCCATCTAAAGCAGCTTATTTCGGGGGAGTTATATTTCGCGGGACCACTGTGTCCCGCGCCCCCACCCCTACTGTTTGAATTTCTACATCACTTTAAACGAAACTTTGCAAATAATTCAAATAAAAACTTAAAAACTCAAACTAATATGAGAAGATGGTTAAGCTACGTGTTGTAATATAATAAAATCTCTATCATAATTGATTCTCAACGGTTTTATTTAATTATAATCTAAAAGCTTAAGCAAGAAAAATAAGCAAGGAATTACCGGCCAAGGAAATCCACGCAACTTGTGGGCCTTGGCACCGCAGATTTATTTATATTTCAGTTAACAAACTAACACAAGCCTATTTAACATAAACAATTATCACATTAACTGTATTATGTGAAAATACAAAACTTTTCTTTATACTATTGTTACAGTTTTGTGTAGTTTTTTATTTAATGTTGTAGTTATAATACATACTACACATTGTTTTAAAACTCTCTTACAAAAAAAAAAATTATAATATTTTTGTGAAATAAAAGTGTAGACATCAAGTTTTTATTCGTAGCTGGAAGACTTATGTAAAAATTTATACGAAATGACTGTGAAATATGCAAGAAGAGAATATTTTTTATAGCATCACTGGGTCATGTAGTCTCTATTGTAGTTTGTTTCTTTTGCTTACGTAATTAGTTAATTGTGGAGTGGGAGGATTAGTGCGTCTTCATGGTCAGCAAATCGGAGGAAAATCTCTAATAGAAGATTATTTGTAAATGATATTAGCATTTTGCTTTAATAGATTGGCTTCAGCGGTATTCTGATACCAAGTAATGGAGGAATTAATAATAATTGTTTAACTATTGTAATAATAATAAAGTCCTTTCTATTAATATTAACGTTTATTTAATTTGCTAAATACATGGAATACATTATTAAGTAAATTAACATCGAGAACGTTACCAGCATGGCTGGGGACAACATCTGACGATCTCTCTCCCAGTTTTGCCAACTTACATTTACTACATAATAATTCGATCTCAACATAGATCTGCATGTAACAATAATATGACCGGGAAAACAAAAATAAACAGAAAGTAACATTTGTTTTCTGTTGATTTTAAGTTTAGTTATAAAATGCATAATTAACTGTTTTATTAATCTTCTCAACACAATTATTAGTAAGAGCGTTCTACCACAATCGGCGAATGGTTTTTATTTACTATTTCTGTGGAAACGCCATAATCAATAATTTAGCGTATTTTAAAGGTTTTTAATTTAGACAACCAACAAAAACACAAAGACCAAGTAGAAAGATCTGAGAAATCAGCGAAGTATTTCAATCTAAATATGCCATGACGTAGTAAACTCAGAATTGTTTTCTTGTGGGTAGTAATGAGGCAGAAGTAATCGATCTCTTAGCGAGTAGGCTCGTTATTAGACATTTTTATTCCCTAAAATATAATATAAAATAGTATGGCTGAACTTCGGTATACGGTGCACCCTGTTATCAATACTATATATCGATATATTTTTAGTTTAGAGATGTGACGTAGGAATAATCAATATACAGGGTGACTTACTCTTAATGGGACAAAACAAAAATCTTGATTCTATGGACCAGGATGAACAAAAAATGTCATGTAAGCATAGGGTCGATTCTCAATAGTTCTCAAGAAAAATCGATATATCGAATTATTCGATACTTTACTATCTAATTCTCTAAAACGATCTACAACTTGAAAACTACTAAAGCTAAAGAGATGCGGTTTTCACTATTCTCAAGGACATTAAATTCCCTTTAAAATGGTATACTTTATGTCGCAATCATCACAATTAAACTTTAATTTATTTGCATTTAAAATAAAAATTTTTATTAGTACTAAAAATGTAAAAAATTTTAAATGCCAAAATCTTCGATATTTGTTCACTCATAGTTGAAACCTAAAAATCTTAAAACAGCCTCATTCCATACCCTTTAAAATGATATAACATAATCTATGGCTTGTTTTAACTTTAACCGAGATATTCTTAAAAAACTTGATGTAAGTCGCTTAGATTCTAAATTATTCACTATGTAAACAAAGACATTTACATTTAAATTATTTCAAATTTGATTGACAAAAGAAAACTTTATTTTATTAGTTATAACTATATTATTAATTATTCTATGTTGTGTTAGTCATAGAAAAATAATCAACCCCCTCCCTCCACTCCCATATAGCTTAAAAACTTAATTTAAGTCTCTTATAATAAAACAAATGCAACAAAAAACATTTCTTGAAGAATTTTGTTGAAAGAATAAAAAGTAATAGGTAAATATTTATACATGAATTAAACAATAAATAAATATTAACTTTTTACTGCAAGGGGAATTAAAAATCATTCTTCATGTAAATCATAAGAGAGATTCAAATCTTCCTCCTTCAACTCTAAATACATAGTCTACATCTTCTTAACACTAATTGAGTAGCTTTTTCAATTTGTGCTGCAGTTATTGCAGCTCTTGACTCATGCAACTTTTAGCATCAGGTCATCTCGATTTTGTGGGGCTGAATGAAAATCATCCCATCGCTGGATTGGACGAGAGGGACCAAAGCCTGGCCTCCGAGATCTCCTGATCTTACACCACTAATTTTTTTCTCTGGGGCGCAATCAAGATGAAGTATACAGGCAAGCCCCAAAAATCCCTCTCGTCTTTGTCTTTGTTTACATAGTGAATAATTTAGAATCTAAGCGACTTACATCAAGTTTTTAAGAATATCTCGGTTAAAGTTAAAACAAGCCATAGATTATGTTATATCATTTTAAAGGGTATGGAATGAGCTGTTTTTAAGATTTTTAGTTTCAACTATGAGTGAACAAATATCGAAGATTTGGCATTTAAAATTTTTTACATTTTTAGTACTAATAAAAAATTTATTTTAAATGCAAATAAATTAAAGTTTAATTGTGATGATTGCGACATAAAGTATACCATTTTAAAGGGAATTTAATGTCCTTGAGAATAGTGAAAACCGCATCTCTTAGCTTTAGTAGTTTTCAAGTTGTAGATCGTTTAGAGAATTAGATAGTAAAGTATCGAATAATTCGATATATCGATTTTCTTGAGAACTATTGAGAATCGACCCTATGCTTACATGACATTTTTTTGTTCATCCTGGTCCATAGAATCAAGATTTTTGTTTTGTCCCATTAAGAGTAAGTCACCCTGTATATGCCTTTTACGTTAATGAACATATTTTATTATTTTTTTATATATTTTTTTGTTGTGTTTTTTTATTTGTTGTAAAATGGTTATAACTATTTTCATATCTTTTTATGTTTTATAATGTTTTAACTATGTTTTCATAAGAATAATCGGATATACACCACATCTAAATGTTGTTCCGCGTATTTTTACGTATTTTTGTGTTTGTTATTTTCAGGTTTTTTATTATATTTTTGTTGTTAATGTTTTCATTTATTTGTTGTATGGTTTTTTTATGTTTTAATAATAATTAATAATTTAACGACGCTGCTTATCTTTTAAGTGCTCAGTTCTCGTTTACGTGTCGCGTAACTAAAAATATATCGATATATAGTATTGATAAGAGGTGCACCGTATACCGGAAGTTTTACCCTGCATGTCTCTCGGATTATTATTTGACCTCGCGAAAAGAGCTAAAGACATTAGTAACGAGATCAACTGTAACCTCACTAACAAGGTTTTATTAGTGAGGTTACACCACCAAACAATATATTGAAGTTTTTTGAATAAGATAAATAAATAAATTACTTACGAAATAAATTCGTAAGTTATAAAAAAACTACATAAAACTGCACCATGCTTGAAGCAAAGCAACTAACGTTTAACTTTCCTACCTGTAAGCACCCTAAGAGAGTCTTAGGGTGCTTACCAGTAGTAAAGTTAATGAAACAAATGAAGTTAATGAAGCACTTAAAGCGTTTAAGTGCTTCATTTGCCGCTTACTTGATATTATTTTTCTATTGAGGATTTGATGGAATTATAATTTACAATAATTATTGACTTAAATAAATAATTGACATTGTGGACTTAGTTTTATTTGACGGGCAGAAGCATTGCATTTCGATTATCACTTTATATGTATAATAGGATAAAAAAAAAGAATAAGAAAATGAATATCCTGAGAGGAAGCTGAATGAACATTGTGCAAGGTGATGCCAGACCATGTGGAACGTGAGAGTCCTCCGCTTAATTGAAATTCTCTTTTCTTTCCAGGGCTCCTTAAGGACCTCTTCAGGGAATGGTTGAGTAAATCCTCAACGAAAAAGTGAAAGCATAAGATATCTCTGTCCTAAGTATTTACTGTGAAATTATATTTTTCGGACTTCAATATAATCTATCTTTTATGTAAGAAATATTACAAATAAACAAATGATACCTCCGAGTTTCGTTTTCAATTTAAAATATAATTATAAAAGAAATTCAATAACTAATTTTTAATTTTTCAATTTAAAATAAAAATATCCAGGGCTATTCAGGTTTATTTAAACATAATTTCAGATTAATTATTTATAAGTAAATTGAAAAAAAAATATTTTTTTAAATATTATTTTGATTTAGTTGTAGTAATTAATAACTTATTTAAGAAAATATAATTTACAATCGCTATAAGACAGTAATTCATCTAAGTTATTACTTAAATAATAAGTTTGCTTACTATAAGAACGGTTTCGTCATTACATGATGGGCTTCGTATTACCTAATATCTTATTTAAAATATTTACTTATAATGATACATTACTTTACGTGTAATGCTTATTAAGTTTAGAATTTTGTCTTTCTGTAGCTGCGCTTAAATATACCGAAGAGTAAAGTGAGCCGGAAATATTCCCAGATTTTTATAACAAATTGACAGATGCTAATGTATTTATTTTTTATTTTATTTGATTTTAATCTAAATTTATTTTTTAAAAAATAATGACACTATTAATTTTAAAAACAAATAACTTGTTTATAAAAAGTACTAAACATGGTTGAACTGGGAATACGGTGGCGGTGCTGAAAAAGAAAGCCTGGTGGTAGTGGTGTGGAGGATAGGAAAGCCTGGTGGTGGTGGTGTAGAGGATAGGAAAGCCTGGTGGTAGTGGTGGGGGGTAGGAAAGCCTGGTGGTGGTGGTGTGGTGGATAGGAAAGCCTGGTGGTAGTGGTGTGGTGGATAGGAAAGCCTGGTGGTAGTGGTGTGGTGGATAGGAAAGCCTGGTGGTAGTGGTGTGGTGGATAGAAAGCCTGGTGGTAGTGGTGTTGTGGATAGGAAAGCCTGGTGGTAGTGGTGGGTGGATAGGAAGCTTGTGGTAGTGGTGTGAGGATAGGAAAGCCTGGTGGTAGTTGTGTGGTGGATAGGAAAGCCTGGTGTAGTGGTGGTGGAAGGAAGCCTGGTGGTAGTTGTGTGGAGAAAGCCTGGTGGAGATAGGAAAGCTTGGTGGTAGTGTGGTGGATAGGAAAAGCTTGGTGGTAGTGTGTGGAGGATAGGAAATGGTGGTGTGGTGAAAGGTGTGGTGGATAGGAAAGCCTGGTGGTAGTTGGTGTGATAAGAAAGCTGGTGTGGTGTGGTGGATAGGAAAGCTTGGTAGTAGTGGTGTGGAGGATAGGAAAGCCTCCACTGTTGTCCAAAGTATTATGTAAATCCAAACTCAAATTATGAAGTATAATACCTCTCTATTAAGTAAGTCCTGTGCTGTGCTAAGCAGTGCCAGCACTCTTTGGTGCTGAACGTTTCGCCATACATTCGAACAGTCTGATGTAATAGAAACGAAATATACTGGCTTCAACAATCATTTTTATTTAAAAGTAAAAATTATTTGATTACCTTATATATTTATTTCCATTCATAGTAATAATAAATTATGAATTTGCATGTATTATTTTAATTATGACGATATCAACTAGCTATTTTTTTCCCTCTACTATCTATTCAGGAATCGGATAAAAATAAAAAATTGAGGACAAAATTTATGGAAGGAAGAATTGGTACAATATTTAATTTATGGATAGAAGTATGGTACAAAATTCAATTTATGAATGGATGTATGGTACACAATTCAATTAATGGAAGGAAGTATGGCACAAAATTCAATTTATGGAAGGAAGTATGGTACAAAATTCAATTTATGGAAGGACGTATGGTAGTATGGCCCAAAATTCAATTTATGGAAGGAAGTATGGTACAAAATTTAATTTATGGAATGAAGTATGGTACACAATTCAATTAATGGAAGGAAGTTTAGTACAAAATTCAATTTATGGAAGAAATTATGGTACAAAAATCAATTTTCACACCCTGTACCTCGTTTTCTGTAATAGCGATATAGTTTATTATATTATTTATTATAGTTTTCTTTCTTACTATTTTTCTTAAGGCCGAATTTAGAGATTTGCTTAACCCAAGCATCATTTACTCTATTAGTCTGTAAACACTAGTCATCAAGTACGGTGTCATGTATAGGTGTATGTCATTCGTAACTAATATTAGAAACAGCACGTACAGTTTAACATATATATGTCACATTAAATATATATATGTACTATGTACATTGCATGTTTAGTAAAAATATTAATTTAGTTATTTTGTGTGAATAAATAACATGACACACACGCTTGTGTAGTGTACATAGGGTTGAGCTGAACATACATTTCTCTTACATCCACAATAAAAACATTGAGACAAAAATAAATATCTCGATGTAGAAGTATGTAAGATAAAATATATGTCATAATATCTTGTTGTAGAAGTAACATAATCATGCAAGTGTTCTGTAAGAGAAAAGCGTCAAGTGACAATATCTTTTGGATTAATACATCTTCGATATGCCGGGGACGATATGTTGTAACAATATGATCATACTCAGAGCCGTAGACATAACAAATCCATTCTTTTCACATCCACCCGGCGCGGCGTCTTCTTCCCTGTTAGATTCTCATGATAAATGTTTCTAACGACATCATTTGACTTTGTATTTGATAGAGGATGTATTTTACGTGGGAATATTTAAATGATGTTAAAACTTATTGTACAGTTTAATATGACTCAGCTATTTTAAAGATGTTAAACATTCATAGTTAATAAGATGGGAGATTGAAATCGACGCATCCCCTCAGAGGTCTCGATGCAGTGGCGTGGAAACCCAGAGACAACAAGTTAATTTCCCCTAATTTCCCCTCGCGGATTCTTGAATCTTATGCGAGGGTTAATCACTTCTGAAAATGTCCTTCGAAAGAGAAGGTTTTGCTTGGTTTATTTTCGGTCTTTAATCCTATGGGATTTTAAAGGCTTTATCAATAATTATAATTTTACTTAATTAAATTACATTAAATACGGCAACAAAGTACATACATTTTTACAAAGTACATACAAAGTTTTACATTTTTACTGTTATGTGAGAGCCACATAACAGTAAATATGTATGTGTGTATATATATATATATATATATATATATATATAATATATAATATTATTATATATATAATATATATAATATATATATATATATATATATATATAATATATATATTATATTATATATATATATATATATACATATATATATATATATATATATATTATATTTATTTATTATTTATTTATTTATTTACATATTATAAATATATAAATATATTTATGTAAGATATTTATTATTATTATTATATTTATCAAGGAAAATTGCTCAAAGGAACGTTAAGCCAGTGGTATCGCGGCAGGATGGCAGGTTAGGTTCTTGAAGAACCTAACCTAAAGCCTAAATTTTACTTAATTAAATTATTAATATACAACTAATAAACAACTATTAACGATGTGAAGAACCTGCAAGCAAGCAAGCTCCAGTACAATTAAGTATCACATAGCTGACACATAGATTTGACCGAGTACCTGCTACCTGCTACATACATCTGTCTACTATAAATATGTTATAATCGTCTTCAAAACAAGATTAAGCCATAAAAAACTTGTTCTACAAAAACAGAGCATTCATTATATAAGCACATAGTAACACGGTTTAGACCTGCAAGTTTTACTTAACTGTAATCAGGTTACTCGCCACTTAAGTGCAACTTCCTAACCACCCTCCTGTTCTTTATTTTTATGAGCTTTAACTGGAGCTCGAAACTAAAATTACCTTAGAAACATATAGAAATCAATATGTTATACCAATACGTGCCCAAAGCATGTCTTGTATATATTTAATATGAAATAACGATAAATTGAGCTCTTTATTGGACCGTTTTTAGGATGAGAAGCCAATCATTATTGTTATAGAAGGTTATTTAGTACTTTTCACCTCCGAGGACAATAATGAATGTAAAAAAAATTCCTAGGACGTAAAAGTAATTCATATATTGCCGCCATTACCGTTATGTAGCGTGTTCAAAAAAACAATCTGTGTAAAACCTTCATGAGGTTTGTTTAAAAACGTTCATTTTATACTGTTTTTGTTCGTAGAATAATTTTTTTTCGCTTTTAAAAGGTGTTCTAATTGACAATTTTTGTGTGTTTATTTGTAAAGCTTTTACATTTTTGAGTAAAAGTGTGAAGCTATGGATGAATTCAATGACAACGATAATATGGAGTTAATTGGACGTTTGTTTTTTTTTCAATTAAGTATATAGCGCAGTTTATTTAATGAATGCTACCTCAAAAAAATAGTGTATGCCATCCGGCTGAGAATGTCTTTATGTCTTGGCAATTTTTCCCGACTCGCTTCGCTCGTCGGTAAATCTAATTGCCGTGACATAAAGACACACTTCTCAGCCTTATGGCATAAATAACTATTTCTTACAACAATTATATATACTTACTAATTGACGATCTATAGATATAAAAATCGGGTACGCGGCACTTGGGAACTTTCCTCATCACATCGGATTCGCTACGCTAATCATCCCTACTTCGGACTCGCTTCGCTCGGCCTCAGATAGTAAATATATCCGTTTCATTCCAGGAGTTACCCATCCAGGCACTGACTACGCTTGATGCTGCTTAACTTTTATGATCCACCAAACTATCTTTACTTATTACGTTAAGGTGTGCACCTATACTGTATTTCAACCCAATTAGACTATTATCCGATTTTTTACAATTTGTTAAAAACTTGTATAACACGAGTCATATGATATCACTTGAACTAATGCTGTTAATGAAATGGAACGTCCACATTTTTGTTGAATCATTATTGCAGGTTAATGACGTCATAAAAAAATGTTTACCGAATAGCACAACTAAACCTAGAAACTGTTTTTTGTACGAAGTTTCAACTCTCTATACATACACAATGGGAGCTACGATGATAACAGACACACACACACACATACAGACAGACAACTTTGAGAAAACTACTCAGGAGGGCTTAAAAATACCTAAAACCGATAAATTTGGTGACATACCGGTTTTGGATTTTTTTTTTGCAAACACAATACTTTTCCTATATACCTACGGTATAAATGAGGAAAAGTAAAAATCCATATAAATAACAGAAAAACTAATTTACTTTGTGACTAATAAAAAAACATCTTTATCATCACAGATAGATCCAGCAATCATTTACTGAAAGAATTATTTCTCAACAATCTAATCTAATTTATCAAAAAACTAAATAATGATGTAGAACTTTGTTAATTTAACAAATGTTTATTTGCCGGTCTAGATTTAGATTATATTTAAAACAAAAATGCTCTATTTTTAAGTAGGTCAAATAAGATTTTTATTCTTTTTTCGCGGTAGGTTTTGATTTAAAAAATGTCTTAAGGTTAACAAACTTCAAAAATAAATATAAAACAAAAGTTTAGCTTGCGAGACCCATAATGTACTATAATGATAGGTTTGCATAAAAATATAAATAATTTTCATCAATTTATTTTGAGTTTTAAAAGTTTATAAATCTCAAGTTGTAGGAATAATTGTGCCCATTTATTTTAACCCTATGAAGTTAAGTTAAACAAAAAGGGGTTCGGAATACCTCGGTATATGCTCGGAACCATATATGTTTCCAGAGTTTATTTGATATTATTCTGTACTGTGCTACATCAATGTGTTTTATCATATTGCAACAGTTATTCTTTGTCCTTGTTCTTTCCTTTAGTACCTGAATTAATAATGTTAGGGAAGAAGGGATTCATTTTATTTCTAACCAGTTCGTAAAGAAGAGCAATCTGGGCCTTGTCCCAAGAAAATAAATCTTTTAGTGACAAAAATTGTAAAAAACAACTTGTAAAGACAAAAGTACATGTTAAAATTAAAAAGGTTGTATTTACGCCAAGTTGAATAAGCAATCGAAGAATCAGCTACCGTCGATACTTGCTGTTGGATATAAATATCCTGGACCGGTTTCGGCATAACGCCATCATCAGCAAGGCGGGCAACACTCGAGCTCTCACTAATGAAGTTTAATCACTGATTTAACTTAATTAGTTTGAGAGCTCGAGTGTTGCCCCCGCTGCTGATGATGGCGTTATGCCCGAAACCGGTCCAGGGATATTTATATCCAACAGCAAAGTATCGACGGTAGCTGATTCTCGATTAAAGTACATGTGGTTACCAAGGATACATTTGTAGATTTGTAGCATTTTCTATTTAATAAACATTTTTTTGTCAACTATAATTAATGTTAAAATTTCTACCCAAGTTCAAACCTTGGTAGACTAAGTTTATTTTACTAATATAAAACTTAGTTTTTGTTGTCAACTTTAAGTCTATTTACTAATAGACTTAAAGTTGACAACTCTAGTCTATCTAGTGATCATTAGATTACTATCTAATGATCAAAATGAGTTTGTAAAGCGTTGTTTAAAAACATTACTTCTCATATTTTAGAAATAATTCTGCGTATTCGAAATAATTTACTCTTATGAATGAAACTGGGTTTTAATATTTCGACTTATTGTTTAAAAAAAATCTTGTAGATTAAAATAATTTGAATTTGAAATTATATTCGTGGGACGCTTTATTTTGACTCTTGTTGTTTTTGTACAATATTTTGTATAATTTGGAGGGGAGCTAATAATAAAATTTTAATAGATTTTGACACAAATATGCTCGTTTCAGAAGAGATTTTATTAAAATTTGTAACCTACTATTGTTTTAGTGAATTTTCAAAGGAAAAATGAGCTTATGAGATTAACCCACAAAAATGACCCAACAAACATTTCAAAGAATCAGAAATCTTCATATAGTGGTTAGATTAGGCTGAAATTGTTTACACATACACTACTATGTATACACAACATACAGTTTTAATGTCAGTATTAGTTTTGGTTTCATTGATGGACATATATATGTCAGTTCAAACAAAACATTATGTCATTGATTGACATAATGTAAACAAATCACGTATTGTATGATACATTTGAAAATTCTACGTCTCTGTTGACGATATTTGACCGAAAGCCGACTCTCTCAATAAATGCAATATTTGATGGAGAGAAAGATTTGTTGTTTATTAAAACAATATTTACCCCTGTTTAGGAGATTCATAAGCTACTATTTTCATAGAGATATTTCATTACTAGAGAGGCCCTATACGTTAAATTTTGAAACACCGAAAATGTAACCTGATCACCTTCGTTTATAAATATAATCAAATAATCAGTACAAAATTACAATAAACTTATATAGAAGAATGTTTTAAAATACAAATCAAAACACAAACAATGTGCTGGAGCCGAAAACAATAGATTTATTATAACCTCATAGATAGTAAGTAGGGGGGAGTGGTAGTAATTACCAGGCAAGTAGGCCACGTTTGTTCGGGCCCTTTTTGGCAGCTTCCTTTAAAATAGTGTTTCTACTCGTTTTAATTCAAGTGTAGGTATATTTCATCTAAATCTAGACAGAAGAGCCGTGAATTTTCTATGGTTCCTCCTCATGGCTTTTTTAAGGAATCATAGACATATTATCACTGACTCTTATAGTCTAGTGACAACTGGGAACAACACGTGCTCTCACTTTTAAACCAAACCTCCACACATTTTAATCTACAAGGCAGAAACTAATTCTATTTATTCTGATGAGGCAGTTATCTAACTTATTTTCATTTTCAATTCAGTATAATATTATAATGAATCTACAATGAGGATCCTAAATTTTTGCCTATACCCAATGTTCATATAAATAATATCATTATTCATATTTTTCAAAAATATCAAATCATATAATTTATTTAACATATATAACCATAAAAAGCAAATCATGAATAATATTATTTTAATCATCAATTAATAATTTCACATATTATATTTTTATTATAATATTACAAACATACATTTCATAAACATTCATAAAAGTAATAATCAAAAAATTAATTCAATTAATTTTTTTAAATCAATCATATCCAAATTATTTATAATTTCACAATACACACATTCACAATTTCATATTCATTACATCACAAATTCAAATATACAATATAATAAGTAATCATTTACAACATTATCACCACAAATTTTAATTCATATTAAATTAAATCAAAAAAACATAAAACAAATTTCAATTATTATCAATAAAACATCAATATTTCAAACAATATCTTAAAAATTATTTTTTCATCCAATAAATATAATAACATATATATTTCAAAATAATACAAAAAAAACATTAAATTCAATAAATATATAATACATCACTTCAAATAATTATCAAACATTTTCACATTTCACTATTAAAATACATATCATCATACAATTATTCAACAAAATAGAACTATATACATATAAAATATCATAAACATTATTATATATATATTTATTATTTAATAAATCAATTAATCAATATCATAATCATCATATAAATCAAACATCATTCAATAAAATCATAAATCTTAATCATAACTTCAAAATTCACATCACATATAATTCATTATTATATATCAATAAAAATATCAACATTTAATTACAAATATTAAAATAATAAAAAATTTCATATATAACATATTATCAATTTTAAAACCAAATAAAAATCATAATATCTTAAATTATATAAAATATTACACACAATCATTCAAACACACATTATTCAAAAACAATTCAAAAATGAATATCATATATTTTTTAATCAAATAATCAAATTCATATGCATATACATAATATATAATTATATTTATATACAATCATCATTATCAAACAATACATTTTTACACAATATATCATAAAACAATTTAATTCACAAAATAAATCACAAATTAACAATTTTCACCAACAATATTAACAATAAACAATACAAACTTAAAAATTACATATCATATATAATTCAATCAATTCATTCAACATACAAAATAACATATAATATTTTAATATCATTAATATTAATATTAAAAAATAAATCAATTCCAAAACATCAAAAAAAAATTTAATATACAATCACACAATTAAATATATTTCAATAAATAGTCAAAATATAATCATGAGAATAAAAAATTCCCTATGAATATACATAATATATTTTATTTTATAAAAATAAAATAAATCATCAATTTCAACATTTTACATCAAAATACAATTCATCAAAATGCACAATTCAACACCATAACAAATAACAAACATAAATCACAATCAATAAAATCAATAATTAATTCATAGTATAACATATAACAATCATACATAAGTTTCAAATATTTATCATATATTCAAAATTCAAATTATTGCATCACTTCATATCCATCAATTTTAATAGTCAATATATTATTAATAAAAATAAATTAAAATTATTAATATATTATTTCATCATCACACAATAAAGTAATCAAATATCAATATTTTCATTACATATTCCATTTTAAAACAATAATAAATATAATCATAATACAATAAATTTTATAAAATTATCATCAAAATTCATTTCAATTCATCATATTAAAGAAAAAAAAAATTCATAATAATCATATTAATTTATATATCATAAATTACCACAAATAGAAAGATTTCAATTATGAAATCAATAAATATACAATATAAATCAATATAATTAATCATCACATTTATTCATCCATATATAATCATAATATCACAATCATTTTTAATTCATTTTATCATAATTTTTTATATTATATTGCATTCATGAAATCATAAAATTCCATTTAATTAACCATAACACACATATCACTTCAAAATACCAATTAATAAAATAATAATTTCAAAAAAAAAAACATATAAATTCATCAAAAAAGATATTCATTTACATAATCAATAAATATTTTTTTTAATCACAAATAATACATAATTAAATATTCATTTAACAATCAAATAAACACAATATAAAATATATCATAATTATCAATTATTCAAAATTTAAGTAAACAATCAAAATCAATAAATTCAATTAAATCATAAATCATCAATCAATACATTCAAATTAATTCACATTATAATATTGATACAATAAACTTAATATGATATTTCAATTTTTTATAATCATAATATATAAATTCAACACAACATTTATTTTTTTTTTAATCATCAACCCAAATCATAACAAGCTATTCTAAAATTTATCATCATTCAACAAATATTCATCAATATCCATAATTATATAATTTTCATAAATATTAAATTTTTTAGATCATCATCAAATATCAATACAACAATATTTATTACAATATCAACAAACATTCATAATTGACAAATAATTAAACACAATAACATTCATTAAGTTACACATAAAAAAATCATATAATCATTTCAGTCAATAAATCATCATTAATAATCATCATTATCCATAAATTTTCATTTAATCATAATATCAATATAATCATATTCATATTAATTAATATTACCATAAATATTATCAAATCATTCACAAAAAATATCAAAAATAATCCATACTATTTTTATAATCATATCAATCATTATATACACAATCAATTCAAATAACATAATCAACAATAATATTCAATATATAAATCAATTATTTCATTTAATTCATAAAAGATCAACATCAAAAACAACATAAAAAGTAATTCAATGCAACCATTAAAATCATATAATTAAATTTCAATATGATACAATATTTACCATAGTATCATTATTAAAATTTCAACACAAAATATCATTACAATTTTCATCAAATTATAAGTCTTCATATAAATATCCAAATTGCAATTTAACAAATATAACATACATATATTCAATTAATAAACATCACAAAAACACATATCACACATTCACAATAATATTATTTTAAATTTCATTAACATAAATTCACATATCATAAAAAATTCATCATTTTCATATATATTAACCCAATACCATTTTAAACAAATATCATATTCATATAATACACAAAATAAATTCATAACAAATGATCAACACAATATTCATAACATTTACAGCATAATATTATACAACATTATTTAATTTTTTCAATATTTATTGTTACATCATTAAACATAATATAAAACAAACAAATTATCAAAACAATTAATTATCATAACATCATTATACCATACATTAATATTATAATTAACAATCAAAAAATCATATTTTATATTTATATGATATAATTCAATATTATAACAAATAATAACCACAAATAATCAACAAATTCATCATTTTCAAATCACAAAGATTATATTATTATTTTCATTTCAATAAATAATATTAATTAATATAACACATAAAATAACAATATCAACAAGCAATATACATATCAATATTAAATATTCATCAATAATATAATATTATAATAATAATAACTCAATATTAGTCAAATCATTAATATAAAAATAATCAATCATATCATAAAATTTTAAATAATTTCAAAAAAATAATTAACAATATCATCATATATATCAATATCAATCATACATATAATTAAAACAAAATTTTTTATATCACAAAACATCCATAATTAACAAAATCATTATCCAATCATCATCCATTATCACATCAACAGTACAAAAATTAAACTTTAAATCAATAAATTCACATTAATAATCATAAATATCAAACCAACATTAATTCCATAAAATATTATATCAAAATCAATAATATATTTTCATTATCATCACACAAATTTCATCAATATACAATAAGATTAAAATCAACATATTAAAATTATCAAAAATCAATCCAAATCCAATCAATTCATTATTAAAAAAACACACTTTAATATAATCATCAAATATCAAAAACATAATAAAATACATCAATTTATCATCATAATAATTTCATTTCATACAATTAACAATATCATAACAACAATTCATAATTAATATAATTAATCAAAAAATTTTCAAATTATATCACACATCAATAATCAGCATATATAAAACATTTTTTCATACCATAAAATCATTAATTATATAATAATTCAAATTTCATAATCATAATATTATTTCAAACATCACTCATTTATATCACATTTTATACATATCATTCATTCACATATCAAAATCAAAAACATATAATAAAGTGCATAATAAACAAAATTTTTCACTCACATTATTTCAATAAAAAATATAATATTCCAAAAAAAAATATCATCAAACAAAATCATTAAAATAACATTTAATATAATATTATAATTATACATATAAATTACAATTCATTACATTTTTATAAAATAAATTCAACATCCATCCAACTATATATTTACAAAATAACTACATATTCATAATTCAATCAGCACAGCATTGATTTAATCAATAAAATATATCAATGCATTCATCAAAATTCATCATCATATCATTATAATCCATTCCAAAAACTCATTTCATATCAAATTTAACATAAATAATACAAACACCAAATTCATTTTTAAAAATCATTCCATAATTTATTCAAAATCAACATTCAACATCCAATCCCATCCATAAATAATTATAAACCATAATAAATACACAAAATTCATATCATCATAATTAATTTCATTAAATTTTTCCAAATTTCAAATCATAACAAAATAACATATTTTAATCATTATACATATTATCATATTATATAAAATTCATATACATTTAATTCATAATATAATTAATACATCAATCATTTTCAAACATAATTCATACATATTCATACTATCAATTTTTTTTTTATTTTTAAATCATAATAAAAATATTCATCATATATTATAATTAAATCAATACATCAAATATCAATTAACAATCATTATAATTTATATATTTCACACATTCAAAATCATAAATCATATACAAGCCAATTCATCATCATACATTATCATATTTCAATCAATTATTATAATTTATTTTCATCAACATAATCAATTTTTATCAATCAAATATAACATCATATGATTTTTAAATAATAAATAAAAAAAAAATATTCATCATGAAATTAACATCCACAAATAAATACAAACATGAATCATTTTTTCATTAACAATTAGATATATTGAAAAATAAAATCAACAATAAATTAAATCAACATCAACAACAAACAACAAAATTACATAAATCCATATCAAACAATATATTCTATTCAATAAAATATCATTTTTATATAATTATTTAGTAATCATCATAATCATATTTTACAATACAACAAATATAACAATTTTTATAAATTCAAAATCACAAAAAATCATAAATAATAATAACATCACAAATATAATTTTCACATTATCAATCAATATACAAACATAATTTCAATCACATCCATCTAATATCATACATCAATCAAAATTTTTTTCATTATATAAATCAACATAGTAATATCATATATCATTTTATAAATTCATTAATAAAACTACACATAAAAATCACATAAATATATCAATTTACAAAATATAATTTTTACATTAATCATAATTTAATCCATAATAATCATCATTAAATATTATTATAATTTTCAATAGTTTTTAATTATACATTTTCACAAACACACCAATATACAAAATAACAAATTCACATCCAAAACCAATATAAATTCAATCACACAATCAATTTAAATATCATACATGACATATCATTTCCACATAATTTCAACACACATTCAATATTCAATTAAAAATTATATAAAAAACAAAAATTTTTGGCATCATATTCATAAACATACATTAAATCATTTAACATCAAAAAACAATTTTATTTCATATTCCATTACCATCTAATACTCACATTTATTCATTTCAACAACACAATTTACATCATCATCATTTAATTAATCATAACAATATAATAATTCATAATCATATCAAAGATTATATATATAATTATTCAAATCACATTCATTCACAAAAATCATTAAAATAATAATACATAAATATTATTCATAATCATAATACATTTAATGAAAATAATATAATTTTATCATTCAGAATATATATCATACATATAAAAAATTTCAAACAATTCAAATACACATATGATTTCATTGTCAAAAACCATAATTTCAATATATTTTATCATTCATTAATTACCATTTTTAATAACAATAAAATAAAAAAATATTTTTTATTTTCATTTTAGGTAAGGATCTTTAAAGAGTACCTGACAACTGAGTACCTGAGACCACCGGCTTTACGTCCCTTCTGAAGGAGGGAATCCTAAAGGCCCGTGCTGGGATTGAACCCATGACTAAAATCCATTCATTCTGCGTATTAGCCGCGTACCTTAACCACTACACCACGGGTAACCCGTTATTATTACAACCTCAACTCACTCTTAAAAAAGGTTTCAATAAGGTGACACAGAGCCCCTGAGAGCCCCAAAAAGATGTTTCAGGCCTCTCAATGTATTAGGATAGGCCATGCCCCCTCTAGTACATGTCTCTATGACTATTTCATTTTTAGTTCAGTGTAAATTTCTCATTTTCCCAAAGTTACTAAATAATAGGCTACTAAATACGAATGAAGTTAAAAACTTTTAATAGATGCATTTCTAAAAGCACAATTACTCAGATTGCATTCATAAATAAAACAAAAATTAAATTGTTTGTTTAACTGAAAAATTATATATTCGATTCTATTTATTCTGATGAGGTAGTTATCTAACTTATTTTCATTTTCAATTCAATTAAACGTTTAGAATTAAATTACTGGTGTACACATGTGACTGAAAGTATAGGTATATTGTGATCCTAAGGTACCCTACGCAATGCAAGCAGTAAGAGATGAAGAGGCTTAACATTTCTAGAACAGCCTAAACATTAAAATATTAAGAAACTTCAAAAAAAATTGTAGCCACAAAAATAATTACTTTATAATTTCTTTAACCTAAAGTTCAAGTCATTAGACCTCGGTAAGAGTTACACAAAGCCTTGTCCCGCGTCTTGAAACAAATTACTGAATTACGCTTATTTCACTATCTGTACATCTGAAGAAATTAAAGGAAAATGACTACAAAATTGTTTATTAAATGAAATTAACGTCGTTATCATTGACAAACTTAATTACACAAACTTTAAAATGTTAATGTTAAGCAAACTTCGGTTATTAAAGAATTTGTTAATACTGAGTTAATCAAAATAAAAGTCATTTAGAACAAAAGACGCTGCAAAATCGTGACGTAATGAAACTTTTTGGTAAATGAATGAAAATCCATCAAATCTATTTGTATAGTAAAGAGGTCCTCAAATTACTCGTTTTGCTTGCTGTCAATTCGAATGTTTACCAATTTACTTAGCTATACTGAAAGTTCGTTAAAATAATAATTGTTCATATAATTTTATTTAGTCTCCAAACCATACATGATGGATGATTTTTAGTAGCAGAATTCGAATTATGTCATCTCGTAACGTGATAAATACCTAATACAGGGGACATGAGGACAAAGAGCCCTTTGAGAGCTGATGTCTTTGATAGAAAGTGATGCAGGTTAATGACAGATAAGAGTGACAGTATAATGCAGTACTAGTTGCTTATACAGAATAATACTATATATAGAAGGAGCACAGGACCGTAAACACAGTGAAATTCCACTGATAACACGAAAGCCGGTTGACTGGTGCACTTAAGTAGGGGTACCACCCTAACTACAAAACATTATTTTAAATATGTGTCATAAATATCCATTAATGAAGAAAGATCGTAAAGAAAATATATAATAACTTAAAACACCTACTGAGTATTTAATAAAACTGGTCTTAGATGGCAAAAGGGTGGCGGAATACAAAAATCTACATTTAGTTGTCGAGGACTACTTTTTATATATAATTTTAATAAATACGTTAAACTACAATTTAAAATGCTTAAAATATTGTAATGCACCGATATTTATATTAGTATTTTATGAATAATCAATCATTAATTAATAATAAAACATAATAATTCAGCAACCGGAAGTATTGCCAACTTTTTTTTTAGAAAATTGTATATTGTTAGGGTGGCAGCATTACTTAGGTGCACCAGTGAACCACCTTTCGTGTTATCAGTAGTGCTCCTTTTATATATAGTATTATTCTAAGACTAGTTGTGACCTAAGTAAGTGTAGCCTAAACTGGTACAGTCTGACCCGATGAACCCTATAAAGGTTTGCTGTAAATTCAAATCTTTACTAATTTACCTAGCTACAAGTATAAGTTCTTTAAAATAATAATAGTTGAGAGTTGTAATAAATATAGAGTAAAGACAATGGAAAGATATTTTAAACTTATCCATATTTTGTTTAACGAAAAATTTATAAAAACACTAATTTTATTAAGATCTTTATTTAGACATTATAAAGACATGTTAGTAGTGTTCTTTATAGTGATTCATATTTATTTAATCGATTATTAATTTTTAATTAGTTTATAAATTCATAATTAAAACAAAACTTAGGCGAAATTTAAGAAGAATGATAAGTTCTTCTTGCATCTTCTTGAAAAATATTTTCTAATTGACCATTCACTCTAGAGTATCTAGTTATCCTATTGCCCGTACTCGGAGTAATTATACAGGTTATCTATACCTAACCTTCGACTTCTTGAAGGTTCACATTGTTTACCACCCTGAATATTTCCTCAAAGACTTCCAATCAATAAAAATAAATCCAAACTGAATATCTTCTAAATTTACAAATGAGAATAAAGTTTCAACGTACAGTTCCATATTTAGCTAATTAATATACCATATTGAAAACTATCTCTATTTCCGTCATAAATGATAAGTTATCTTTTTCCTGGGTCGATCAAAAAGTATAATCATTACTATAATCAACTCTAATTCCTCAAGTTACAATCATTACTCATCATCAGCGGCTAAATATTAAACATCATTGTTATACATTTACTTCAAAGTAAACAAAAGGTCAAAATCATTTACATTCTTTCAAACCAGTTTGTACACTTTTATTTATCAAATATATTTTTTTTCACTAATATTTGTACTTTTTTTATTGCTTTTATGGATCATTATTTATTTTATGAGTTCAATAAATAGAAGACAAAGCCAATCCCACCAGCCCCGGTGTCAAATCATTTGATTTATTGTATTTTTTATATTTTATATTACATCAGTCAAATTGTTAGTTTTTGCGAGTCATTAATCAATATTGTAAAGTCCCATGTAAACAAAAGGATGTTAAATAAACAATAGAAGCATGTGGAGGGGGGTGAGTACATTCATGTCGTAATAATAGAATATTTACGTTTTATAAGATTTAAACATGTTATAAATGCAAATTAAACCCTAAACCAAGGTTTTCTTAAACCATTTTTAGAATAAATTATTTCCTTGTGAATAATCGTTTATTGTGAACAAGTAATTTAAATTCCAGAATTTCCGATTATAAATGGTTACTTATGAAATGATGTCCGTATTCAGTAGGATTTTAATAAGATTTTACGGCGACACATACCTCGGACGAAAAATTAACGCATAGTTCACTGCTTACTATAGAAACCTTTCGATTTTCTCTTTTTAACAATAACAATTTTCACAGAGGAGTGCTGGAGCTGGTTCTTTGTACGGTCCTCTTAGAATATGATTAGTTCTATTAATCCATGCACTCTTTCTTTCACATCGTCTTTCAAGATGAAGACGACATTAGTTTTCATCTTTTTTCAGTCAAATATAGTGCAAGAATTCATGAAACGATTCTTAAGTTCTTCTCCTTGACGAGATAACTAAACACGGGTTAGTTAACTATAGGTCGTAATAGTCATCTTATCTGAAATTAAAATAGCTGGACGCTTTGTAACAATCTTAATTATGCTTGTTTAACATTTCAAGCGACTTCAATTATTAGCGTTTTATTGTTGTTTGAAAAAGAGTTGGGGTGATTTTTCATTATTTTATTTATAAAATAATACTTTAGCGTATAGGATAATTAGATTGGGTCACTCTATAATGATTAAGTTTGCCCACTTCTCATTCTACCCGTAAGCCAATATAACCAGAATATTTTGTCATGAAAGTATATGCCACTAAAGCTGGCAATGCCGACACAATAAGAACTTTAACTATAAGCACGTAGGAGGGGGGGTAGAGTGAGGCTGGGCTAAACACTACTTACAGCAACTTGGTGGCAAAAGCTTTAAGTTCGAAGCGCTTACAACTTGTGACAGTTTAGGTGCTACTATTTTAACATTAATTAGTAGTAGTCTAATAGTAATTCTCAACGCTGACTGCTGCTCAACAGGTGTCTGTCTGGTTCTGCATAGTATCTAACATATGTTTTGGTGTGCAAAGAGCTTAGAATAATACTATATATAGAAGGAGCACTATACTGATAACACGAAAGCCGGTTCACTGGTGCAACTAAGTAATGCTGCCACCCTTACAATATACAATTTTCTAAAAAAAAAAGTTGGCAATACTTCCGGTTGCTGAATTATTATGTTCTATTATTAATTAATGATTGATTATTCATAAAATACAAATATAAATATCGGTGCATTACAATATTTTATGCATTTTAAATTGTAGTTTAACGTATTTATTAAAATTATATATAAAAAGTAGTCCTCGTCAACTAAATGTAGATTCTTATATTCCGCCACCCTTTTGCCATCTAAGACCAGTTTTATTAAATACTCAGCAGGTGTTTTAAGTTATTATATTTGTTCTTAACGATCTTTCTTCATTAATAGATATTTATGACAAATATTTAAAATAATGTTTTGTTGTCAGGTTGGCAGCATTACTTAGTTGCACCAGTCAACCGGCTTTCGTGTTATCAGTGGAATTACATTGTGTTTACGGTCCTGTACTCCTTCTATATATAGTATTATTCTAAGGCAAAGAGGTTCCAACATAAGAACAGAAACTTTTTTTAAAAAAAGAGAATGTATAGATTTGGATTAAATAATTCCTAACTATTCAAAGTTTTACAAAGCCATGATGACAATTAAAATTAAAATAAATAACTCGCAGCGTCTTTTTATTTAATTTCAATAATGAAAGACAAACCTGATAATTATTACAACAAGGTCAGAAAAGCATTATAAAATTAAAATAGTTAAATACATTTCGTTGTGAGGCCTTTAGACGAGAACCACCTTAGGTGGAAGTCATCCTCTATGTTTAAAGGATGAGTTTGAGATTGCCTAAATTTCTTTTGACAATTACAATTCAAAAAAACATGAGTGCATGGCCGGAGCTACGAACCTTGTACCTCCGGAAACAAATCCAGTGCTAATACGATCACGATAAAATCTGAAAAAAAACATGTTTATAAAGAAAGCATCTTTGATCAATCAGTGATATATTCGTGATTATCGCTTGATAGCAAGTCAAGTCCTTCCTTGTGGAATCGTGACTCTCGTGGCCTGCCATCTTCCTACGATCTAGGCACCAGGTCAATTCACCTTAAATCCTTTATTGTTATATTTAACGATTTAAAACATTTATTTTCTGATTTTCCCTCTCAGTTTATTAATTTTTTGCAATAATTTAAGTTTTTTAAATTATTGCGAAATACTCCGATCTTGACTTTGAAAAATATAATTATCCATAAACATTATACGCAATACGAGTGATCATAATTTCTATCGATTTTGTCGTGAATTTCAAAAGAGAAAGCGCACAAATAATTCAAGAGACATGAGAGGGTAGAGGAAAGGAGGGGGTTTCTCTGAAAGGGGGAGTCCTAGGTCAAAAATATGTTATATGTGCTGTGTTTATCAGCTCTTAAGCTTTGTTTGTGAAATAACATCAGAAAATGACTATTATGAGGTTGTTCGGATAAAGGAGGCAGTGAAGGAAATAAATTCCACTGGCCAATTGATTCCAATCTTTTCAAAGTTTATCTTTTTATACATTTGTATATTTATCCATTCATTTATTTATTTATAAATATATTAATATGCAAGTAATTAATAATGAGTTGGGTTCCTTTGGATGTAACGCAAATGCGACGTAAGATATAAGTCACAGTGTTTTGTTCTGCTTATTTGATTATTTTGATAATCAAATGTGGTCAGGTTACTTTTCCGACGTTTCAAAATTCAACCTTTAGGGTCCCTCTACAGTGTATCGACAACTTTAAAAATCTTGACAGCTCAGTTTAGGCACCACCGATTCTAAAAACAAAATCCCTACAAAAAGGCAGCGGGGAAAAAACTTTGTAAACAAATCAGGTTATGTTACCCGTGTTTTCTTGGCGATGTTTCTACATTTCTTTTGTGTAGTTTTATTATTTAGGAAGTATGCAAATGTGGAAAAAAATGAATTGTGAAGGGAAATAATAAACACAAGAAGAACCACAAACGAATTGAACGAATGCCGGGAAGGAGGTTATTTCCCTACAGGGGTTATGGGAGTAGGGAATTTTTTTTCTCTGTCAAGAGAGGGGTTGGCAGCGGCTTCTCTGATTGGTCGATCCCCAAAATGCTTATGACCTTGGGGATTTTTAAACTTAACGATACACTGTAGTAATATATATCTATGGTTAACTTGGTCACAGTTGCAGAACAGTTTGTACCTGTAGCAACTGTTCTGCAACTGTTGTCACAGATTGCAGTTCAGTCACCTTAGTGCAGTAAAGTGAAAGAAGTATCGAGGTTTTGCTTGGTACAGTGTGTGCGTATACTCTAAGGGTTCTCACAGTACAGTGACATTTGTGATTGGAGAAACGCCAAACTGACCCCACTGGTTCCAGCAAAAATAAATCGTATCAATAACAAATGCACGACGGACTTTATTGACGCAGACAGATGCCCGCTTGTTGTCTTACCATAACTTTCTAAAGCGGGTTCAATTATCATAGAAACGGAACGCTATTTTATGACGTCAATAATTTGTTTTAATTGCTTACCAAAAATTTACTCTCAAATAAAAATTCTGGTGAGAAAGTGCATCTTTGCTTGCAAGGCCAACTACATTACATTACATTATTTATTTATTATATTAAAAACATACATGCATTATAATATAACAGCATAAAACTATACTTTTCTTGCTTAAGTTTTTCTAATGCTATAAATTTAATGCTTAAATTCTAGTCCAAGCAAAGCGTGTATTCATAGGTTATTTTTCCCTGAATTGTTATATTATTAATCCCAGAGACAATATAACACTGTGTTAATTCTTCTAAAACATTATTCTCTTCATAAATTGGTATACTCTTAGGCAAATTCACTAAAAAGTAAAAGTGTAAGTTCTTAAACTTAGAAGCATCAACAAAGTTTAATCAAAAATTGCTAAACTTGAGCAAAAAATATATTGTTGAGTCAGCAAGAAACAGTTCCAGAAAACCCACCCGGTTTACAGATCTCCAACGACAATTTTTTTATTTATTTTAACATATTGTGTAAAATGAATCGAAAAAATGGACCGGCTGGAATAGATTTGAACCCGAGACTCTCCATCTCAAAACTTCCAGTGTTTCCATTGACTCCGGACCGGTTTCATCTGACTCAGAGCTCAAATAAACATTAAACATGTGACTTCATTCGATTTGACTCACTCCTGGGTTCAGCTCTCATCATACCATCCATCTAATTAGTAAATGAAATACGTCATTGAGCTATTTATAGAAAAGTGATTAGAGTTGATTATAGTGACAGAATTAATCTATATGAGTCAGAATTTACACAATATCCTTAAATAACAATAACATGTTTGGGATGCGATGCTCCTTTTTCCATCAGTTAGAAAAGCTTAAAGTATATACAGGAAAGAAGTAAAGAGTTCTCAGAATATTTAAGTTGTCCAACGGAAATTCATTGAAGATTTCGGATTGTTGGCACTTCCCTTGTGTGCCTAGCATTGCTAAGTGAAATGGATTAGTGAGGTCAGTGAGGATTAGTTATTTATTTTAAAATAAATGTATTTGGAAAAATTAATTTAGTAGGATTAAAAATGTTTTTGTTGTCAAGAGATTTATAGTCTGGAGACCAAAATTAGGGTCAAGATTAAGGTTCGCTAACCTAGGAGTTGGCTGGAACTGGGGCCCGTAGTACCTGGGGGTTTACCCTATCCTGGGCCAGGTAGATTTTAAAATTGAACAGAAAGGGACAATCCTTTGTAGCTAGTCTTAGTTCCCTTCTGGAAGTGAAAACACCTTAATCATATGTTATAGTGCATTAGTAATTGTATTATTTTATGTATGTTGTCATCAATAATTACTCTTACAAATAAAAGATGAGAGCTGAAGCATAAAAAGGTATCTTGACTCGCTGTTATTTAACTTTTACTGTAAAATTATTTAATATTCTATTTTCATTGACAACTAAATGAATTGAAATGACGAGTGCCATCTTCAATAAAGTAATTAAATTATACAAATTCAATGATTGATTAATTTATAGTTTCGTCTAGGCATGGGCGTAGCCAGGGTTGTCTTTAGAGGGAGGGGGGCATCATAATATATAATATATATATATATATATATATATATATATATATATATATATATATATATATATATATATATATATATTATGTGTGTATGTATTACAAATTACTATACACTTATAGTACAAACTAGTTTTATTCAAATAGACTTAAAGAATAAAACAAAACACATATTATTATTGAATTGAAGTGAACTAAACATGGCGGACATTTTAGTTTTTGTTTTACTAATAATATCACTACAAAGTTAATATGTCCAACTAATAAAAGAAAATTAATTTTTTATGACATAAGTTACCTTTAAACTCTAAATTATTATAAATAAAAATTATAAGATTAGTTAATTATGTTTATAAAATTAAAATTAATAATTTAAAAAAAATTGCTTTTCCTTGTTTGAATTATAGTTTTTATATAATTTTTGCAACAACCCTGCTCAGCTGGGGGGGGGGCACCCCTAGTTTTATATCATTATCAGCATTAGTTCAATTTTTATCTAATGACTTTTGTACATTTTTTAAAAATTGTAAACAATCGGAAAATGATCCTAATGAGTTGAAGTCTGTACAAGTGTATATATTACATAATAAATAAGTTCACCATGTTTTCTTTCAATGTGACAAGTATATCCATGACTTTTGTTGAATCATAAGAGTTAAGAATCATTTAGCGTGGTCAGTGTCTGGATAAGTGGCCGCTGGGAATGAAACGGATGTATTTATTATCTAGGACTAGAGAACGAGAGAAGCGAGTCCGAAGTTATAGGAGATTGAGCGTAGCTAATTCGATGTACCCCGTACCCGGTTTTTTAACTCTGGCTAATCGAAACTTTAAACACAAAGATGATTTAAAAATTTTCATTCTAATTAAGGTAATATTGGGAAAAATTGAGTTGAAATAATCACTGCTAATGACAGGATTGTGACCAATTACTTGCATTAGATTTTAAAAGAAGATTCTTCCTGGACATAAAATAGCTACGTGAATCAATTATGTGTTTTTAGTTTTTAAAAGAATACTGTAGCCTTGGAGTATGATTGCTTTATTGCAATATTATTCGTAATTTTGTGACTAGTATCAGGATGTTAGCTTTATAGCATAAGAGACAATTAAATAGAGACTCGCTAACTCGACTCAGATTGTGTATGAAGCAAGGTATGATAACTTACAAGAAATTTTAAAAATTAAATATTAGAAAATTTTGTGAACGGCAAGATATTAGTTTGCTTTTTATAAACTCTTTTCTGAACAACTAAAAAGAAAAGTTAACTTAATTAAATGAATAATGCATAATAACCATCTACACATAGTACTTGAAAATGATGGAGGTGAAGGCTATAAAAACTTATACGATATCATTAGGTATGTTATCGGATGTGACCGCCCCCCATATTTTACGTACCTCTCCCATTTCCTCTTAAATAAGTATCTTATAACATTGAGCAATTCCTGCTAAGTTGCTCAATAAACTCAACATGAATGTGAATTCATCAGACTGAAACTGACAGAGTTGCGAGTGACTTTCACACTTGCAGTTTGCAGTTTACACTTAACATTCATAATAAAGCTGAATGTCAGTCAGGTGTAATAATTACCAGGTATAGTCGAGGAATATGTATATACTATTATACATATACATATTCCTTGGTATAATCTTCGTTACGGACCAACAGAGCAATTATACCAATATCATCTACATATCCTCTCCTGCTCTGCCACCATCAGTTGTCCAGTTATTTCCCGTGTAAAACAACCCCACGGATTTCCTTTTAACCAATAGATCCGGCGTGATGTTTCGAAAAAATTGCACATAAAATTTACACTTAATTCTTGTTTCAAATCATGAAATCAATAATACTCGTCATTGTAATACTCTTCGAAATTAACATAATACTTAATCAAATTCAAATTTATTTGATCATATTGATTTAGTGAAAAATAATTTTTCACTAAATTAAATTTGGGATAATCGTTGATTAAAAATAGTGAGTAACGATGATAAAAAAAAATCGAAATAGTTACTGATTGCATGGAAGTTTCCGTATTAACATATTTAACAGCTAAATTGTTCGATATCGAATAGCACTTAGCTATTACAAATTGTTTCTAAAGGTCTTGCAGATCTCTTCTCTCTTGTAATGGAGGAGAAAAGGAATCTTTGATCTATCTTTGATCTAATAGAGGAATCTTTTGATATCAAAATGTAGTTAGCAATGTCACATTTTCATAATTTATATATTTAATAATTTATATTTTATTTATAAATAATTTCAAGTCAAGTTTTTAAGTATCAAAACAAAATATCTTTTTAATCACAATCTTTTGACGCGAAAGTCTTATATTGAAAAATCCGTCAGAGCTCAACTTTTCTTATGAAACTAAGGAAAGTTCTCGAATGAATATCGTTTGAGTATGAGTATCGAATGTATCTGTTTGATTTACAATACTATTATTTAAACGAATTATACAACTTTGTTTAAAAAATTATATGTTGCAATGGCATTAAGACCACCCTGATTTATTCACGATTGGAAGAATCTCTCCTGTATGGAGCTCTAACAGCAACTACACGATGACTCACGATAATCATCTTTGAAGACAGAGTTGTGTGTACAGCATTCACATCAAAGTAGTACATTCTACTACGAGAAAGTTTGTGTACCATTTATTAGCCATTAAATCACTGAACGCATTATATTTTATTATTATTTGTATTATTTATACGATTATACTCTTTCTTTTTTTATAGACCTAACACTAAAGGGTACATCAAATCTAATATAATTACACTTTGTAACTGAAAATCTGTCATAGAAGCCGCTATATTAGTTCTAAAAATTGCTAAATAATTCCTATATACTAGTTGTAACATTATGAAAAAAGGGAATATTTCTTAAAGTATTATTTACAATTATTACTTAATAATTACTTTCACGTGATATGCCGTCATGCTTTCTTATTTTGTAAATAGAAATAATTGTAAGTAGAAATAATATTCTTTTAAGAGATTTCCGCTGCTGTGATGTGGGTTATATATGAATAGAATCAGCTTCTCTCAGCTCGGGTTTATTTCGCGATTAGTATCCAACTAATCAACGATACAACTAAATTACAGCATCACGTATTACTGCATTCAGTACCTCAACAGCGAAATTGTTTTCGTAGCTTAATCGTTATCGGGTCATTTTACTGAAACAGGCCTCTCTTTCTATAATAGTTATTTATGCAACAAGGGATGAAAGTAAGTTTTACAGCTCAAGTTAAAGTTTCGTTCTAAGGCAGCACCGAAGGAGGAAACTTCATTAGCTCACGAGGCCGGTAGGCCGAGGGAGATAAACTAGTTAGCTCCCGAGACTTGCCGAGGAAGTTAACTTACATTTTGGCTCCCGAGGCTTGACGAGGGAGATAATACGAGAGCTGAAAACTTTCATCCATTGTTGCATATTAAATTTTATCTACGACTAGAGAACTAATACTAACAACTATTAATATATTCTTCAGCTCCTTAATTGTTATTGTGTTGGTTTAGTTTATTCTTACCATGTCAATTACTCTGATGAAGAGAGAATAAAGCCCCTATCTTCACATTATTTTATTGTAAGCTGTCAATAGAATAATGTGTAATACTATATTTGTAATTTAAACATTAGCGTGTGTATATTGTATATTCTACCCTTAGTACCAACATAACACCGGAAAAAATTTCCTAAAATTCCTAAAAATTTTACTAAAAAATTCTGTCAAGTTGGCAACACTTTCACTTTTCCTCCCTAGGGAGTAAAAGTACATTTACAGTGTGAGATAACAAGACTGTAAGTAGAATATACAATTCAAGGAGTAGACAAAATAATTTTAAAGCGAATTATTTCGTGATTACGGATGAAATGACAGGCTCCCATATTAAATAAATCATTATTCGTAAAGGAATTTTAACAGCAAAATGTTACTAAGACCTTGCTTGCATTCCTGGTTCCCCAGAACCAAACGTACTAGTTTATTTATTCTTTGAAAATCCTCAACAACAAAAAAATCTTTAAACTTTAATACAAACATTGCGTTCTTATTTGTTTTAGGTGAGTTCTTGATAAAAAAAATCTTTCTGCTATCCAACCTCAATCACAAGGCGCTATATTGGGTAAGAACTGAACTGAACGTAAAGTTATGTTTATTTTTATTAGTTTTTCATCTCCATAGTAATACTAGAGAAAACATAAGTAAAAATGTTATAAAGCTATACATGTTTTATAGCTTTTATGTAGTTCTTAAAGAAGATTTTGACTGCGTTTATACAGGTTTACACACACACACACACAATATAATATATATATATATATATATATATATATATATATATATATATATATATATATATATATCTGAAATCACTATTGTATATTTCTTAATTTCTTACACAGGGTTGGAGTATAGTTAGATTTATTTTAAACTTAAAGTAGTAACAAGCATCTTTAACACTGTTCTTAATATTCAAAAAATTTGATATTGCCACTTTTTGTTCATGCGTCCATATTATATTCGCGATTCAAAGACATAGTTGTAAGGTTGGTAATACCCATGGCGGGAAAACGAAAGGGTGATCAAATTTTTTTTTATCGTAGGATTAGCATGGGAGCCGTTAAAAATTCTTCTTTTATTCCATTATTGTTCGTTAATTTGTGATAAATGAGATTTGTCCGATTGAACCCAGAAATAATAAAACCTAAACGGACGCTTTAAACAAACGTTTTACAAAAACGTGAATTTATTGATTTATTTATTATTTTAGTGTGTAAATAAAATTGATTGATAAATTAAAACACCATTACGGTGAAACTCGGCTTGTTATCAGTTAATTTAAATACCTGTAACAACTAATTTAAACAATTTAATGCAATTAGAAGATAATTTTGTGTGTTTGTGTAAACTAAAATTATTTAAAAGTAACATTAATTAACAACAAGCATTTTTTGGTGGTTTTCGATATTGTTGGCGGGTGTAATAGCCGCCATTTTGAAAAAGCGATGCATATTTATACTACCCATCGATACCTACAATTTGATACCCCAACATGAATTTTTAAAAATATTTTTTTTTGGCGAAATGTGCGCATTCGCTCAATAAATCGACAGATGCGCGTGTGATATAGTTGGCTATATTTTTCTGTTGTTGGATAAAATAGTTTACACACGTATACCAAATTTCAACTTCCTAGCTATTGTAGTCCCTGAGATGAGAATCGGACAGACAGACGCTCGACAAAGTATAAGGGTTTCGAAGATAAATCTTCGAACTTATTATACCTTTCTATAAACTAAAATAAAACACCATATTGTTATTTTCAACTTCTTATCACTCAATTTAAATACTCGTGACAGTTCATGAGTGATGAGTTCATACGCCCTAAAATTAATTAAATTAAAGCACTTCGATAAAAAAATTAAAGAAATAATCGTCACAATTAAGAAAAACCAAAAAACTCCCATAAGGACTTTAACAACGATCACCCTTTCGTTATCAATTTCTTATCAGCGACGGTGGCGCTGCTACGGACTTTGAATCGCGAATTGGTCATAAAATTAGTATACAGTCCGTTTTCTCTTATTGAAAAGAGATCACCAAAAAAACTGTACTCAAATTACGTCATGAGAGCCTACTTACTCACACTCAACAAACACTATTTAATCTATTATCGACTTGCAAACAAACCCATCGAACTATCTATTCTATCTATCTATAGAATAGTTAGTCAGATCTATCTTTTAGTAATCTATCTATAAACAAGTCATACTCTTACTTATTGCCAACTTAAGAAAATAGATTGTAACTTTTTCCCAGGATACGTCTAACTATACGGCCCAAACTCCAATAGAACAGCCAAGATCAATGTCGCAATTACATCGCCTATCTCTGATCCTGATCTCATGTCAAGATTAGTCAATTGATCATTAGTTGGAAATGTTCTCCAAATATATCTTAAATTAAATTATTATTATCTTAAGCTAATTAATGATATAATTATAGTTGTTATTTATAATTATAATATTGGATAATTAAAACAGATCTAGGTTAATCTTATTGTTTTAATTGTATTAATGAAAAATAATAAATACTTGTAAGGATGTCGGCATTGTAAATACTGCTAAGGCTTCGATCCTGATTAGGTGTTGAATATCGTTTTAATTATGTAGGAGTCAAGCATAGCTCAGTTCTCAGATTTCTTCGAGAATATTAGGACACTATGAATTTCACGTTCTACTAGAAGTTCTTAGATATTTCATTCAAGTTATGTTTAGTCACGTAACGTAATTGTAATTCAAATACACCCGAATTAAAGATTAATAATTGAGATTGGAAGGAATGAAGAATTGTTTTCCTCATATTGCTTCGTTTAGTAAGTTTTCGGTAACTTTACTCGTTAAATATAATAATTATACTGAGGTAATAAGCTCTAGAAAGGTACATGATTTCTGAGTTAGAAACCGCGTATTGCTTATCGATGTTGTCCAACATGAGGTTGTCGTATTCCTTGTGTATGTGAGTAGCATATTGCCACAATAACAGCCAATTTATAAGTGTATAAGTCGAAAAACTTGATATGTCGAGTTTGCTTAAAATTATAGATTTTTTTTGAGGTAGTACCTAATTAAGCACTTTATTGGACCGTTTTTAGGATGAGAAGCCAATCATTATTGTTATAGGAGGTTATTTAGTACTTTTCAACTCCGAGGACAATAATGAATGTAAAAAAAACTCCTAGGACGTAAAAGTAATTCATATATTGCCGCCATTACTGTAACGTAGCGTGTTCAAAAAAACAATCTGTGTAAAAGCTTTATGAGGTTTCTTTAAAAAAGTTCGTTTTGTTTCTGTTTTTGTTCGTAGACAAATTTTTTTCGTTTTTAAAAGTTGTTCTAATTGTCAATTTTTGTGTTTTTATTTGTAAAGCTTTTACATTTTTGAGTAAAAGTGTGAAACTATGGATGAATTCAATGACGACGATAATATGGAGTTAATTGGACGTTTGTTTTTTTTCAATTAAGTATATAGCGCAGTTTATTTAATGAGTGCTACCTTTAAAAAATTAGTGTATGCCATCCGGCTGAGAATGTCTTTATGTCTTAGCAATTTTTCCCGACTCGCTTCGCTCGTCGGTGAATCTCATTGCCGTGACATAAAGACACACTTCTCAGCCTTATGGCATAAATAACTATTATCAAACAAAAATATCAACACTAATACTAATATTATTTGATTTGCCTATACAGTGGTGTATTAAGTTTGATCCAATATGTTTTCTACTTTAACTACTTATCATACTTGCTAAGTACTTACGATCATCATTGCTAATAAGATGTTTTTATTACGTAGTTGCAATATTGAACTTATAAGGCCTTGAAAACGCCTGAAACTGATAATTCAGGTCACATCTTGGTTTAGCATTTTTTGCAAAACCGTTCATTCTTTAAGAACGTGAAAGAAGTCCTAATCAAATTGAACCAGACATCTAACAGCATCTTCTTGAAAATTCTGCGCAGTGATCTGCATGTAGAGCCGATTTCCTTTTGGAATGCGTGTTTCCTTGCATAACCATCCATTTATTGCTTGAGGTTCCGATTTACGCTCTGTGACTTAAAGCAGTAATTTTTTGTAAATTTTTGCACTAGTTCAATATGCTCGGTTGGTATTTTTCATTAAAGGGTTTAGCGCATTTCCTTTGAAAAATTCAGAAAAAAAGAATTACGAGTAGTGCTTAGTAACTGATTAACTGCTTAAGTTATAAAGCATAGACGGGAACCTTAAGCAAGAAATGCTTAAGGTTCCTTGCTTAAATGCTTAAGGATTGTTAAGCACGGAAACACGCGTTCCAAAATAGATTTGTCAGTTTCAAATTTTTTGCAAACACAATACTTTTTTTTATATACCTACGGTATAAATGAGGATAAGTAAAGACGTACACAAATCATTCAATAAAAAATGAACTAATACTGATAATAAGATGAAACTTGGCACATATGTTAGTCTCATACATAGTCACATGCGTGCCAAATCTCAATCCGATCGCATCATTTTTCTGCGTTATATAATTTTTCGAAATTTTCACTGTCATTATTGCGGGTTAATGACGTCATAAAAAAATATTTTCCGAATAGCACAACTACAGTAGCAGACTAATTTTTGTACAAAATTTTAACTCTCTACCATAAATACGTACGTGATAACGTACACACACGCGCACACACATTCAGACAGACAAATTGGCAAAAACCACTCAGGAGGCCTTAAAAATGCCTGAAACGAATAATTCCTGTTTCATCCCGGTTTCGTATTTTTTGCGAACACAATACTTTTCCTATATATACCTACTGTATAAATGAGGAAAAATAAAAGTATAATTAATTATTTATTGATAAAATTTAATTTTATATAATAAATAATATATTTAATTTCATTATTTATTTTCTTAATATTTTTTTAAATAAAGTAAATTTAATTTTAGTTTTAAAAGCTTAAAAGGCAATATTTTTCTTGCGGGGGGGGGATAGCCCCCCTAGAGATTTTAAATGTTTCTAAATTCTAAATTTGTTCTAAAATTCTAAAACTAATTAATAATGCAAATAATTGATATTTTGATGTCTCTCTTTATTAGTTTGTATGTTCTTAGGAAATGCTTCCTTTTCCAAACTTTAAACAGAGTTAAAGACACTAATGAGAGATCAGTGATGAAAATATAAGAACCAATCGTAGGAAAATGTTTCCCCATGGATGAACTCGTAAAAATACGAAAGTGTTAAAGTCGCAAACCATGGATTTTACACTGACAATAAAATAACAATATTAATAATAATATTATTTTAATAATTCATAGCAGTGCCTTATTAATATATTCCATACACGAGTTGAGAACCCGGATTTGTCATCCGGTTATTTAATGCAACCGCTTCATCGTATTGTCTGAAAAAAAATTTCAAAAAGGGAAATTTTTATAACGTATGATTAATATTTTGACATTATATTTTAATAACTTAGTATATTTTTATATTACATTCATAAATATATATTATGCATTCACTTTTCTGAATAAGAAAAAATAGCCTAATTTTAAGAATAGTATACATTAAAAAATATAAATCCTATAGTAATTATAATTACCTTAAGTATTATTTTAGGTGTAAAATTGTTAATTATGTATGCGCAAATGTTAATGCAAGATGTAACATAACCTAGCCGGTTTAATAACCATAGTAAAGGAAATAAAAGATGTTTGTGAAGCAGCCGTGAAATCCCACAGAGTGTAACTCTAGGAAATACCAACTAAACTAGAAAAGAAGGAAAACTTATTTTACTATCATTTTCTCGTTCAAAACCATTACAATTGTAGAAAAATATTGTAATAACAAAAACAGCAAATTACTCTTTAGTTTGAAAATACCCGCTTTCCCTTAATATCGCTCTAAAAGTTCACATCAGTCGTAATTTTGTATTTTATTTTGTTCTGATTTTTTTCTTGGATCGAGTAAAATCGTAAATGGTTTGCGATTTCACAGTGTAATGCTGCTCTGTAAGACGATTCATTGATAACTAACCTACAAATGGTCTGTTTCACGGTGTCAGGAGTTCTTCAATTTTATACAAATTGAATTTTTTTGGGATGTAATAAGAAGATTTCATGGTGTTGTGGATTGTTGAGTCAAGTCAAATTGTAAATATAATCTCTTCAAGTCCTTCCACTGCATGCAGAACAACATTTGTCGTATTCATTTGTCGAATTCATTTGTCGTATTCATTTGTCGAATTCATTTGTCGTATTCATTTGTCGAATTCATGTCGTATTCATTTCGTATTCAGTTGTCGTATTCAGTTGTCGTATTCATTTGTCATATTCAGTTGTCGTATTCAGTTGTCGTATTCATTTGTCGTATTCATTTGTCGTATTCATTTGTCGTATTCAGTTGTCGTATTCATTTGTCGTATTCAGTTGTCGTAGTCATTTGTCGTAGTCATTTGTCGTAGTCATCTGTCGTATTCATTATTTTTAGCGAATATTCACCCATAATGACACTCATGAGGTTGTTCAGATGACTGCGTCTTTCCCACTTCCTTGGTAAATAAATAATATATACCACTAAGCTAACTTTCTACGTGAAAAAATACCAATGGTTGTGCAGCAAAGGGAAATACTTTAATCCTATTGGTTCTTATCCAGCAATCATAAAACCAATAATATGTCTGCAGTTTTTGACAAATTAATGAGATCAGTTCTCTCTTTACATATTATATCTCTCATGAAGCTGATAGATATAACACAATGAACAGATTGATAATTTACGAATATTCTAGAACAGTATAATAATGATACAGTAAGATGGTAGAATAATATTACAGTAAGACATTAGAATAATATTGCTGTAAGACATTAAAATAATAATACAATAAGACATTAGAATAATATAACAGTAAGACAGTAGAATAATATTAAAATAAGACAGTAGAATATATTACAGTAAGACAGTAAAAAAATATTACAGTGAGACAGTAGATAATATTAAACAATACAATATAAGCTTTTTCGGCTTCGGTGTGCTGAATGATAAATTTAACATTTTACCACTAATAAATCTCTTCCTAGGGAGACAAAGTACCCACTTAGCTAAGTACCATCTCTATGGCTGTAAAGAAAAGTGAATAAAAACATCAATTTTCACGAGGTACCGCTAAAAGAACGGAAAATATTACCGTTTAAAAGAAGGAAAAGACAAGAAAATAGCTGTTACTTGTGGTTTATACCCTCGCTTCCCTGTCGGTCTTATCTTCCAGAAGAATCATGTAAAGTGAAGCAATGCATTTAAAGTTTCGAAAATATTTTGGAACTAAAAACGAAATAACTTTGATTACTTCCTACAGTTCTTTAAAGTTATCAATAAATGTTTGATCATAATTATTGATCATGATATGATCACCTGTAAAACTCAGAAAAGATAAAGAAATAAATGTACATCTACCTTGGTATGTACTTTGTCATAGTTCTTATATTAATGAGCATTATACCGGCTGCTCCGTTTCGCATGTGACAACAATAAATCTCAAACCTTATTTTCGTGAAATGAAAATACAAAGTTGTTTTATATATGTCAATCAATAAAACTGGAACTAATAGTGTATGTTAACCATATATAGTACTACATGTGTGTTTAAGTTCTGCCCAATCTAAATACATTTTGAAGTGTGTCCCATAGAAACGACTGGGAACAAACATCTTGTACGTACACACATATACACACACAATATATATATATATATATATATAATATATATATATATATATAATAATATATATATATATATATATTATATATATATATATTTGTGAGTGTGTGTGTATGTGTGTACGTACAAGATGACGTACGTACGTAAACGTAATCAGTGAGTCCGTCCTTCCAAAACCCCCCCCCCTACACCCCTCCATGAACCTCATAAACTCATTTTTCTTTGAAAATATTATAAATGTAGTGTTTACAATTTTATCCGTGTAATAAAACATATTTGTTGGCCCCTAAAAAGATCTTTATAATGTAAAAATATTAATTTTTGGAAATCAAATTTTAAATTTAACCTTATATGAAGCCTTGAAATATCGATCGATATTAATGGTAGATAATAACAAAATTCAATTTATTTATTATTGATTAAAAAAAATTCAGTGTTAAAACCTAAATAAATAATTAAAAATATAACTCAGTGAATCACAGAACCAGGAATTACTCCCAGAATTAAAGTTACTGATATTTTTTCGCTCAACAAGAAAATTATACTAACTTATTTTAAGTTCACTTTTAAAGCAATTTATCGAAATAGTATGAAGGTTTCACACCTTCAAATAAAATCTGTTCTGCTACCAGTATTCAAGTCGTGATTTAATATCTTACAGAATGATTTATTGATAAAATTCAGCAATTACTTATCCTTATTATTTTGATGTGTTGTTTAGGAGGTGTGTCAAACGGTTCATGTTATATATCACGTTTAGATATTGAAATGTTACAAGTAATAAGATATTGGAAAATTAACCAATAATATGACGTTTGCAATCAAGGATCTTGAAAAGTTGATTTGCCACAAAGAAGTGACAAAAACCATACAGATATATACTAGAGGGACATAGCCTATCTTAATACATAGAACGGCCTGAAACAAGTGAGTTAGGGTTATAATAAATCAATTGTTTTCGGCGTCTCGCACATTGTTTATGTATTGATTTGTATTTTTAACGTTTATAAAATGACAGTAACTTAATAGAATTACTGTAATTTTGTACTGATTATTTATTAGTATTCATAAGCGAAGGTGGTCAGGTTGCTTTTTAGGATGTTTTAAAATGTAACCCATAAGGCCTTTCTAGTAATAATATCTCTATGCAAAATTATTTATTATTCTTAAGTGTACCCGTCAAGGATAAAAATATACGAGACAAAGCGAAGAAAGAATCCGTCAGAAAACGTACGCACAAAACAAACTGCAAATACTTGTTAAGAGCAGCGCCTGCTTATTTTGCTTACATTAACTGCGCAGGTCTTAAACTTAGAGGCAAACTAAAGGTGCATTCACAATACTGCGGTAGCGATGTGTCCGTCCGTTGCGAGCGGTGACAGCTAAAATACAACATATGTAATCGTATGGGATGTTCTTAAACAGCTTGCGGTAGCGTTGCGGATTAGTAAACAAAAAATCTACTAAACCCGCACAAATAATCTAGTGGTTAGCATTTGATTGATTACAAAACACCTTAGAGGCCTGACGCAGAAGAAACCTTTCCGTTTTCAAAGTTTTGGCATTTTTCTTACCCCCTCTTCCGATTTTGAGAAGAATACTTCTGTTTTGTTTGGGTTTTGATTCTTAAAGTCGTCTTAATTTGATTTTAAAAATTAATATTATCTTTTTATTATAACACAATGTTGTTATTATTTTATTACTTTTGTTTGTGTTGTGTCATTTTAAAGTGTTTAATTTTTCATTTTAGTTTTTATCAGTTCAAAGTTGTTTTTTTATATTTCTATTCTTAATCAAATTATTTCTTAATATTCTTGGTGTTCGTCAATTTGAAATGGTATAGTTTTAATTATCTTGATCAGTTTATTTTATCTTAATGTAATTTTTCTGAAATGTTATGCATTATTTCTATTCTCTTGGTTCTACGGCCTAAATAGTATTTGTAAAGACATTTTTTGCAAAGACATATAGTATGTAAAGACCATTTATTACATTTATATAACAAGTACATTACAAAATAAACTTCGCAAGATAATACTTCGCCGTTATGATCAGGTTGGTCAGTTAAAAAATATTTAAACTCAGACCATATGAAATTTTAAACATAAAATAATATGAACAAGAAGAAGAACTATCATTTTAGTATGAAAGTTCCCATTATCATAATTAAATAAATTAATTATTTGATTTAATGAAAAAATTAACATGAGATCTAAAAAGACACAGCTCGTCCAGTATACTACATAATATACTATAAGTATATACAACATAATATTCTAAGAGTTATTAATATAAGCTATGCAATACTTTTTTTTTTTTTTTTTTTTTTTTGGCAAAATTTTTCTTGCGGGAAAAATGTTACCAAAAAGAGAGAGAAATGCATTTACGCACGAAGACAGTGGTCTGTCAACAGTGTTGGACTCATGGTCTGCCTCATACCAACTAAAACTCACTCCGCGAAACCCCTTAAACCTAGCCTGGAACCGTTATTCACATTACTTCAGGCTAGGTCTTATCTTGAGCCTTCCGGCTCCCTCCCATGTTACCCCCCTATGTCTCCCTTGTCAGAGCTTTAATGTGGGTCTAGACGTTGCAAGAAATCTGCAACGCTAGAACCAACCTCAAACCTGACAAAAAAAAAAAAAAAAATAAAAAAATAAAAAAAAAAATAAAAATAAATAAATAATAAAAATAAATAAAGCTATAGCAATACTAACATTATTATATAGCTATAGAAAACCGGAACCTTAAATAAATTATTTGATTTTATGCACGGAAATACGCATTCCGAAGGAAATTCGCCCGGCATGCGGACCACCGTGCCAGAATTTTAAGTAACTGAATTTATTAATTAAATTAAATTTAATAAATATAAAATATAAATAAATTTGTAATATTAAGTGTAATATTGAAATGAATGAAACTTTGAAATAAATGTTAGGCAACTAGATTTTTGTTTTCTGCTTTCTCAATATCATCATTATAGATATAAATTGTTGTAACCACTATCTTTATCTTATAGAGTACAAATTATAAATAAATTATAAATCAATAATTATCTGTGCTAATAAAGAAATTGACAAGTCAGAAATTTACATATATTTCGCCATTCCTGATGTAATATTTGCTCAAATTAGCAACCATCTCTCTTTCTGATGACCTTAAAATTTGTAAGTTTTATAAAAGAATAAAAGTTCAAAATATACGAGTTTAGAACTTCATGTAGCGGCTGTCGTCGTTACATAGTTCTCTGGCCAACGCCCTCTAATCAAGGTTGATTACAGATGAATAAAGAAGTTCTTTTACGAGAGTCTTATGGATAGAATGAAGTAACGCAAAGTTTAAGCAGGTTATTTAAGTCGAGTTAACCTGCTAGAAAGCATCACCGCTTCTTTCCTTTCTTTAGTTGGAGTGTGGACTGTATGGACAAGCCGTGCTTGATTCCTATTTTTCAATAACCTGTTTTTATCAAACCTAAAATATCTATAATCAAGTTTGCTCTTTTTAAATTTTAAGTTTAAATCCAGCACCATAGGCAATTATTGCATTAATTTTGACCTGCATCCCATGTTTTTCTGGGTCTATGGTATCTACAGCCTTCAACTTGTAGAACCCATCATTTTAGACCAACGATACATAAAGTATATCATTTGATACTACCGAGTTTTGCAAAACATGAATAGTTGACGCAATATAATTGTGCGAGAGACACCTAGGAAATGTAACAAGCAAAATGCAATGCTACATCTGGGAACTGTTCCATCATTCGACATTCGTCATCATTGATGACGCAAAATGCATTGCATTTTTTATCGAAGAATTTAAAGTGATCAAGAGTGGATACCAGTGCTATAACAGCACGAGTGACCCCTGTACTTGAACAACAACTTTCATATTTATATACTGTCATACGGCTCAACAACAACTTTTGCTTCTTTCCAAAAATCGCTCCTTCACCACAGAAGCAAGGTAGTAGGAATAATGAAATAAGATTAAAAGATAGAAAGATTTCAAGACGAGAGATTCTGGCCTAGAAGATTCTTTCAAGTATCCCCTCTAATGCTTTCAAGGATGACGCTAACCCAGGTGATTTTCTACGAGACACGAAACGTTATCCTCGTGCCACTCCTAACGCCACTGAAAATGTCATTCCTCTAAACATTTGTTCTATATTTCGGATGAAATATAATACTATTAGTGAAATGCGTGAATGAGAGTTGCAAAAGACTTGCAAAGTAAACGAGTTAGAAGTAAGTTCAGTAAGACTTGTTTAGTATGCTCTAATAAAGATTAAAGGCTATTTTATAACTAATATAAGCTATACCATAGAAAGGTTATTGTTGCTTAATTATTTCTTAAGTTTACAAAAAATACAAAATTTCGTGAAGAAGTTTCATAAATGACATTTTGATTAATATCAAACCTCTTGGACACTAATCTGTTAATTAGAAATCAGCGTTTTTCTTTATTTGATTAAAAAAACTAAGACACTTCATTTCAGATACTTCGAAGGAAGAATTAAAGAATATATTAACTTCTTCTTACTACATAAACAAACAATATTTCGCACTCTAATCATCGGAATATTATTATTTCTACAACATACAAATAAAGAACAAAAAATTCTAATTTTTAAATAAACAATGTAAAAACTTATTTCACTTATTAAGTTATTTAAGTTATTTAAAATAATTTAAATTTATTTAAAATAAAGTGTTAAAGATTATTTTGAACTTAAATAATAGTTAAGATGTACATTATAAAATTATTAACAAGCTGATATCAAGCCATAAGACCGAAAAAGCTGTAATGAATACATTTCGATGGAAAAGAAATTAATTAGGGGTTAATAAACTTAAAGATAATTATGAACTAAAAGTTGATAATTTCAAAATTGGGGCAGCAAGCTGAGCGAATTTCCTTTACCAGGAGTCTTTGCTCTCTAGTAAGCTAAGAAAGCAAGCATCCCAGAGGAAATTCGCATCTAGTTTTTACTCAGTTTTTCGGTTTAAGCATCGCAGTCAAGCAAGAAACACTTTTACTTGTTAGTTAACTTTATATATGTTTTAAAATAAACGCGCTAAGTAAATAGATTTCATGGTAAAAAAACAATTTTTACTATGAGATGTTCAAAACTATATTCGCTTTTGTGTATTCAGTTTTGGACTACATTTTAGACAGTCATACATAATTTTGATTTTGTGCTAATCTCTAATATTTCTCAGTGTTTCCTTTGAAAACTATTCAGAAAAAATGAGTTACGAGTAGTGCTTGATAATTGAGTAACTGCTCAAGTTATAAAGCATAAACCGGTACCTTAAGCAAGAAATAGATTGTTAAGCACGGAAACACACATTCCAAGGAAATTCGCCCGACATGCAGACCACCGCGCAAAAAAGTTTTTTGAATAAAATAATTTTAAAAAATACATAAAATATAAGTACAGTCCATAAAACATCCCTCATATATGTTAACGTTTTTCAAAGATAACGATTGATATAGAAGTAATTATTTATAATATTTTAAAAGGACTAAAACAAAAAAAAGCTTAATAGATTTTATTGATGTAAAGAAATATTAGTAAATTGTGATTCAATTGTTATTAGATTATGAGTTAAGATCCATAACAATGAACTGCTAGCTGGAGTGCTGGATGTCAGCCTTGGTATGCGTCCAACCTATACTGTAGTTTTATTATTATTATACAATAACTTATAAATAAAATTATATCTTTAACATTAATGATTCGTTATCATTACAAAGTTTATTCGTCATTCAACAGAACCATATAGCACAATGGGCGTGTTGGCTTGGAACATAAATTTAATATTGTTCGTACATATAAAGCAGGAAAAAAGTCAAAGGCAGAATTAAAAAAAAAGAATTTGCATACTTATTATAAGTTAGTTTAATTCATTTAACATTTTTTATTTGCCTTATTTAAATATTATTTAAATTAAACATGAGATAGTGTCAAGGTAGAACAGTGTTTGTATTTAAATTTTAGTGTTCTGTCACTTGAGGTTAATAGTTTGGCTGAGGACATTTATTATAATCCAGAATAATATTTACCTTCTAAAAGGAAAGAAAGTTAACTTTTCTCCTCTGTAGTGAAGGAGGAAAACGACAATGGGTCGGGAGGAAAGTAAGTAGGGAAAGTAGAGGTGCTAGGATCGTCATGAAAAGGAGCTCTTTTGCTTAGTCACGTGCTTTATTCTTCACTTTGGAGATCACCGATATTATTCCACCTCAGGACACTTAATAGACAGTTTATACGTTTTTGGTGTTTTTTTTTAAATATTTAATTGTTAAACTTAGCAAAGAGAATGAAATTACTCCCATAGAGTGTAATACAATTATTTCTGTTGAGACTGTCTCGACCAATGGCATGAAAAGAAGCTCAGTCATTTCTAGTTTCACTGTCATTTTCTCCTCCAGAAGTCTCAGAAGTAAAGTCCGGTACTTTTATAAACGAATTAAGGTTGTCTTCTACAGGTCTATCCTCCTCAGTAAGCAGCGTAACGTAAACTAGAAGAATTGGGTTCCTTGCAGACTTTTAACGAGCGGATTGGTAAATAAAACATATTCGCGCGGGGCTCCGAAATTCATTTGCAAATTTTTCTTAAAGAAAATTTGCTAAAACGGGATTAAAAGTACAATTTTTACAAACTTAAAAGTAAAATTGGAAGTAAAAAATAAATCTAATTTGAATTTAAAACCATTTTTAAAAGTTTAAATTTCACTCAACTCACTTTCTTAATGAAAAAAAAAAGTTTGACCCTCGTCAAACCCTCTTTGACGAGGGTTATAATAGGGCATTATTCACGTGGTGCACGCAAAATTTTATCTCCAGAAGGGAAAACAATATATATGAAACAAAAAAAACTGTATTTGTTTATATAGAATTAGTGAAAAATAATTATACTATTTTATGCAAAATTAAACAAAACAAAACATTGTATAATATGATATACATACAACATAACCACAAACATACATTACAAACAAATATAATAATAAACAAAAATATATAAATACCTAAATGCTCTATTTTAACCGTAGTTGCTTCGTCATCTATACAAGACGGTTGAGGATTATCGAGGATATCGAGAAACAATTCATCTATGTCGCTTACTATCATTTCGTTATCACTTTCCATCGTAAACAACCGCACTAATCCTTTTATGTTAAATATAACACGAATATTACTCGAAAGATAAGAAAAAACTTAGTAAAAAAGTAGGTATTTATCGTCAAAACAGATTTGATAAATAAATTATTTGTTTACAGACAGCTGGGATTTAATGAATCAGTGCTGCCAACATAACTTTGTTTACTCAAAATTCTTTACGTAGATTTTTGAATCTGTAATTTTAACTACTCAATAATTAAGTTGGTTAAGCTAGATTATAACCCGGCGGGTTATAATGACGGTCATTATTACATAAAAACAAGCCCCGAAATGTTTTGATTTATACCCTTATGGAGATAAAAATATTATAAATTTAAGAACTTGGCTTCCCAAAGCATGGAAAGAAGATTTCTGTGGGATTTATAAGGAAACTATGGATGTTACAGTTCGAGTGATACTTTCAATGCGAGAGGGAAGTTAAAATAATTCATAGTTGGAATAATAACCAAGTAGAAATGGGGCGGTGACGGCGGAGAACTTTAGAACAGCTAGTGAACCCCTGATGAGACCAGTTTTGTAATATTGTATACTTTGAGAACTAAGCCCCCATAAAATTTGAACTTAGGGTAGGTCAGACGCTGTTGACATAATATCTTGACTTCGTCTTTTACTATTAATTTCTCTATCTTTCAGATACTCTATTATTGATAACAGAAGGTTTATAAAAGAACAAGGTTAATGAATTTTTACTCATTTAGAGTTAAACAAAAATAAACTTAGACTGAAATGAATGCCCTAATAAAGTGGAAATGGTAAAATTAAGTGGCGTTACCCAGCAAGTCTGGGTGCATGTGGGTTTTATAATGTGCTTTTGGTTGTACACATGTCATTGATTTTTATTTGCACAAAGTTTAGTAATATTTTGGGCTTTTAGAAAAATAAAATAAAACAAAATCAGGTTGCTGCTGTGTGTAAACCAAACTTTTAGTTCCATACGTGAAGTTTCAAAGAAATCTTCGGCCTCTTTGCCGCTCCGCCGTGTCGGTGCTAGCTATAATGAATTAAGAGGCTCTTTAATTTATTAAAGAGCCTCTTAAAGACGCTCATCTTTATTTAAAGATGAGCTTTAGCTCATCTTTGGATAATAACGGCTATGCTCGTGTAAATCATAAACTAAAAACATTCAGGAGAGGATAGCGGGTCTGTGAGGGCTTTGAGTAACAAATCAGAGATTGAGAATGAAGTAGAATACGCATGAAGGAAGCAAACTGACGTCGCAGATGATTTAAGAGTAGAGAAGTAGAGTCAAACTTAAATTCTGTATCAGAATATAACAGAGGGTGTAAATTACAGATTACGTCATAGAACATTGCAATTATTACAAAAATTTCTCGGTAAAAAGTTCATACTGTTAGTACCAAGCATGCGCGAGAACGTTTTGGCTGGATTCTTCTCTATTTCCATAAAGAACACTTCATTTCTAATCGTTCATAACTCGGTTAGAGATTGGATGTCAGATGGATGTGTTCACTCGACAGACTATTACCAATTCAACATCAGTAATCTTTATGCTACTTCGTTAAGGAAAAATCAGTAGGGAAGTGTTCTTGATATAAAACATTACAATGTCAAATGAGAGAGAAAGTACTAGAAAACAAACAGTGGGAGGTTGGAAAGGACTTTTCACTTCTATATATCTGACTTTGACCCCAACTATTTACAGGCGGATCAACATTATGTTCTCTTATAACTGACTTTAAGTACAAACAAAGTAATTAAATATATCTTAAACTAACCTCCATACTAAATAATTTTTATGGCAAGAGGTATCATGGTTGGCCTCTGTGTGGTCATCTTTGAGAGGACAACTATAACTTTCTTGCTGAATGTCCAATTTTGTTTGAATTTACTGTTGAATTTTATTAAATTGTTTAATACTATTAGAATTTGTGTTAGTCTCCATGATTGGAATATAAATGCTAATAGGGCACTAGTGAGGCATTAAAAATGATGTTTTAATGTCTCACTAGTGGTCCATTAATTAAATTGCTTAAAACTTTAATGAGGCGTCTCTCATGTTTAATTGTATAAAATTCAGGATTTTCTTCAGCTTTGTATAAAATTCAGAGCTGTTACCTCTAAGTGTGGCATCCATGTTGCCTGGCAGGAAATTTCTCGGCTCTGAATTCAATCCCCCTGCTTAGTAATCTTATTCTTTTTTATTTATTTATTTATTTAGTTTATTTTATTTGCATAATAGTTTTAAAGCTAATGAATAGCACCCTAACAATATAAAACTCCCGCTAATTAGGCACAAATTACCCTAATCAATAAATAAAATATGGCTCCGGTATACACAAAACAAATATTGTATTACTTTTGCCAATAAAGAACACCACTATGATCCTAACTTTATAAACTCATTTTTCCCGGTGTGCTAGCTTTGAAATCTAATACGAATAACTTACTTCATGCTATGAAAATCATGTATTTTCTCTTGACATGCAACTATTTTCAGGAACAAATCAAGTCACAAACACGATAAACCCTTTGCTCTGCATTCTTTGTCAAACAATTTAAAAACAAATTAGAGCTGTCAGGCTACAATTTCTTCAGCTCTACCTCAGCAGTCAAAAACTATTTAAATTCTGTATTTGAGCTCAATAACTCAAACCTTCATCTCATCCAGTCCATGAGAACAAACGTATATCATCTGGCTCTACATATCTAGAAAAGACGTTAGTGGGGTTACCATCGGAATCAAACGAGAATTAAAATCAAAATCCGTAACACGGTGCATTTTTACATCAAACATACATTAAAAACAACCTTGACATTTTGTATAAAATCTTTTCACTATGAATCTCTCATAAATATTTATTTTTTAACTTTCCTACTTTTATCTTCTTTAATACCATATCTAGAGTAAACAAGTTGCACTCTCTTATCACTAATCTCGACTAATTGATTAATATTGCCGTACTATATGTATAATTAATAAATATATCATAATACCCTTAGCGAGAAAATATTAATTAATCAATATATTTATTCATATAATAGTAAGGCTATGGTAAAAATAAGCTTGTTAACGCAGTCTAGCCAAGGCATCGTCTCACTTGAGTAGAGCACTATTTAGCTTTAAAGATGTAATAAAATATACACCAAATTATCTGATTATATTAAACTTAAGAGTTATCTATCGATCAATCGTATAGAATTTCAATATCTTATTTTTTTATTTTGCAGATACATACTTCTAATATTTTTATTTACTCGATTTTTATTTTAAAGTGGTACATATAAGCAGATATGCTTTGAATTCGTATATTATATTTTATTCAAAAATTCATTTAGTTGGGAATATTTTTCAAAACAAAAGTTATATATACAATGTATGTCAACTACTGCTGACAAATTTAAATACATAACATAACCAATATAATGTGCTGGGTACATATACGAAATACAGCTAACTAAATGTATAAAACAAGTATTAAAACCCCGATAAAGTTACTTTATTATTCTTTGACATATATAAGTTGAGGCCGAGATTAAGGATATGATAACGAAAATTACACCATTTAATTGATATTGTTTGAAAGGCAGTGAGACGTTACGGCCTATTTATCGTTTAGCCTCAGAGAAAGAATATCGTCGAGACAAAAGAAGTCAGGATTGCTACTGAGTTGTCGAGAGTAGGGTTCTGTTTGCGACATTATGAGAAATTTTATATAAATGTATTATTGTTTATAATCTTGAGTCATTATAATAATTGACTTTATTATAATATATATTACTTAAAGGCAAGTTAGAGTCCGTATACCTTACAACGTCATGTATCCTATATCCTTGAATATCAAGTTAAGACTCGAAATAATTTCAGATACCAGCAAGCAGTAAGTTTTTATTTTAGGATGAGAGCTATACGCAATTTTTAAAAAATCTTTTTATACAATAAAAATTGTGTGGGAGACAAGTAGGAAATTTAAATAATTCTGGCACGGTGGTCCGCATGTCGGGCGAATTTCCTTTGGATGCGTGTTTCCGTGCTTAAGAACAATCCTGGTTGGAATGATAATTTTTATAGTTTTTACATTATATAAGTTTACAACTACTAAATAAATAATTCCGGCGCGGCGGTCCGCTGTCGGGCGAATTTCATTTAGAATGCGTGTTTCCGTGCTAAACAACCCATTTTTTGCTTATGCAAGAACCATGCCCATTGCGTGGTTCCGGTTCATACTTTAGAACCTAAGTAGTTACTGAATTGTCAAGCACTGCTCGTAACTCATTTTGTCTGTATTTTCCAAAGGAAATGCGCCAAATTATTCAGTTGGTTGTACGAAACTATGCCTCTAAAATTAGAAGTACGCACTATTATTTGCACTAATTTAAAGATTAGTTACTCGTCTTTAAGCTTAGTCAGTTATCTTTAAAGGTTTTAGTGCATTTCCTTTGGGAAATACAATCAAAAATGTAAATCAAAAATTTATATTCTTTGAATTTTAAGTAAAGGACAGAGTTTGTTTAGGCTCTGTCGGCGCCTTGATGAATTTGACGTAACGGGACCGAGTGTGACATGGCATTATTTCGAGCCATCAATCACGACTCGAACTATTCCAACGAATGTAGTATCATAGAGAAGTCCCCTGAAGTAGCATTATATTTTGTTTGTTACATTTCCTAGGTGTCTCTCGTATAATTTATTGTGTCAACTATTCATGTCTTGCGAAACTAATAAAACTTAAAATTTTGACAATCATTTTATTAATTGTAAATTCATTAATACTTTCAATTATTTGTTAGGATGAATTTAAATTAATTACCTTAAATACTATAGTACAGACCAATGTACTATGAAGCGAATTAAATATATATATATATATATATATATATATATATTATATATATATATATTATATATATATATATATATTATATATTAACTATTTGAATCATTCTATTATAAAAAAAACCAAAGCTATTATGCTTATATTAAACCAAATTATTCTTTAATTCACATATAAATACGTATTTATATTTTAATGTAATATCTTTAGTTAAGAACAAAAATAATTTAAATATCATTAATAATTTTTAAAACGAAATTACAAAAACTTGTGAAATATACAAGCAAAAAATAGTTTTTAATTTTAATATTTAAATAAATAGAAAAAGAATCTAAGATAAAAGAATAGGTAGTAGACGGATATGATTAATGATAGCTAAAAAAAGTTAACTTATTATGGGTAAGTTATTGCCAAATACAAATAAATCTTGTAGGCTGGCATCTGTCACTTCAAGGTTCTAAAAGTTTCATCAACTCATTTAGATGATGAAGATTTTGACAAACTTTTACCCCATAAGGAGATGTTTGTTTTAAATAAAAAAACGACCTCTATGAGAAAGCTTGAAACTAATCAGTCTAGTAGTAATCAGTCTAATAGCTAGTAAAAGTTAAACTATGTCATATTTCAACAATCTTGTATATATATTTAAATATTATTTATTTGTATATATATATATATAATATATATATATATATATATTATATATATATATATATTGTTATTAATGACAACTTATAGACATGCATAGCATGTCAGACAACAACCTCTATATAGTTTTAGCACAGCTGTCTTAGTTTAATTAACCGTTTTACGTCTATTATTATTATAATAATTATTATTACGTTATTAGTATAAGACTTAGTATGGTCTTATACTAAGTCCATTAAATATATTTTATACGTATAATTGTAATTTATGACAACTAAACTTGTGTAACCACTAATCTTATCTAGCCCTAAAAATTTTTGTGATACATTGTTTTAAAGTCATTTTAGGTTTTCAGCAAATTTTCGTCATAAAAATCATGCTTATGAGGTTGTTCGAATGAAGGAAACAGAGAGAGAACTGTCTCCCAGTTGTGTTAAATTCCCAAATCGTTGGGGATATACACAAAAAAATCTAAATCGATGATTCCCCCAATCGAATTAGATTGGCATCCTAATACAAATAATATTTGACCGGAACTATATATTATATATATATATATATATATATATAATATTATATATATATATTACCCAGTATTTAACCCCGTCCCGGAATTTAAAGGGGACGGGGTCTATTAGTTGGCTTCCTGATATCAAAACATTTATATAATATATATATATATATATATATATATATATTATATATATATATATTATATATATGTATATTATATATATATATATATATATATATATATATATATATATTATATATATATATATATATATATATATTATATATATATATATATATATATATATATATATATATATATATATATATATATATATATATATATATATATATATATAATTGTTTTGATATTAGGAAGCCAACTTAATAGACCCTGTCCCCTTTATCTTCCGTCATCCGAACAAGCTCTAAAGTGTCATTTTAATTATGAAAAAGAGGTATACTTCTTATCGGAATTTCAAATGTGCAATAATTTAAAAAAAATTGATATTGTGAAAATAAAACGTTTTTATGATCTGCTATTTTAAAATGGATGAAATGTCACATCTTCACCAAGGTGGATTACATTTCTAGATAAAAGGTCAGTTTTAAACTTAAATAGGCATTTTATTAATAGACAGGTTTTTATTGATAGGTTGTAATAAAATTTAAAAAGAATGTTAAATTTTTTTTACTCATATATTTAATTCTGTTTTAAAAATTACTACATAGGGCAAAATATAAAGAAGTGTATCGAGATTTGATATTTGTTTTTGGTATTTAAAATTACATTATCTTTTTTTACTACAATAAAATATGTTAATGGTGCACCTGAATGAAATAGATAAATAGCTCGCATATTTCTGTACTCTGCTATTTTTAAAAAAGCTGCTAAAGAATTTTTATCAAAATATGACGCTTGAGAGATGTTGCTAATATGCTTTCAATTCTCATTTGAAATGGCATTTTAAAAACTTTATTAAATTTATCTTTCATCTATTTGCTATTGTAAAGTGTTTCTATTCCTATTTAGTCTTAAATGATTAAACTAAAACGGATGTGGTCAGTACTTGTATTGGTGACCGCTGCTATGGACCAGCCTGTATTTATACAAGTTATCTATAGGTTGAAAAAATATCTTAGAATGTCAATAACTACAAGTATCTACTCCAAACCCATCATTCAAACCAAGTTTCTAAACATCGTGATATTCCTCGCAGTGTTTAGAAACAAGGTTGCCGGCTGATATAAGATTCCTCGCAGTGTTTAGAAACAATATTTAGATTCCTTGCAGTATTTAGGACCCCTGGGTCCTATGAGTCCAATACCTGACCAGAATTTTAAAAGAGGTCTCTGCTGGCTCATAAAAAAATGAAATAAAATGTATATTAGATTTTCTTACAAATTATAATAAAACATATTAAAAACAATGCAAGACCTTGTTTGGTTTTCCGTTTTTTCCCATACTCCAAAAAAATATTAAATAATGACTACAATTTTTTCTCTTCAAATATTATTTTTCTAAAAATAAAAAAAATTGTGTTATTGAAGTGTCTTCTAACAATAAAAGTAGATTTATGTGACGTTACGTGGGAATATTGGCTGGAAATAACTGGACGAGCAGGAAATGAGAGATTTTTTCCTTTTTTTAAATCCAGATTATATGATATTTATTTACTCTTTGTTCTGTGGCCTTGAAGCATAGATTATTAGTTTTTCTTAGCATATAATCTTCTTTAGCAATTAGCTAAAATAAATCTCCAATTTGGCCAAAATTGCCCAAATAATGTGTAGTAAAGAAACGGGTCACCGTTAATAAAAACATTTATTACTAAAAACATCCATTTTTACTTTTCTTCATTTACATCTCTGGTTTTTAGGAAAAGTATTGCGTTCACACAAAATCCCAAATTGAGGAATTTTCCCTGAATCATTTATTTTAGGTGTTTTTAAAATTTCCGGAGTGGTTTTACGAAGTTGCCTATGTGTAAGTGAATGTGAGTGATAGATATGTGTATGTGTGTGTTTGGTTCTCATAGCTAGTAGTGTGTTCAGGCTAGAGAACTAAAACTGGTACAAAATCAATGTTTAGGCTCTTGTGTGCCATCTTAATACTTTTTATGACGTCATTAACTTCATTAAAAACTCAGCTGCAAAAAGTAAACTTAATTTGTTACTTTATTATTAACTCAAGTATAATTAATTATTAAAACTTAATTTAACAATAAATTACCACCTTTTTGTGCTACTCGTATTTGTGCAAAATATTGCTTAATGAGTTTTTTAACATGTAAGCAAGGCGTGGAGGTAAAAGATATTGGCTAATTGACTTTTACTCAGCGCTAATAAAGCAGTACCTGTCCCACACTTACTATAATTAAGCAATTTTCCACCGCTTATAGTTTTTTCTTGAATAAAAAGGGAAATCTTAATATTTTTCTCATAATAAATTTTTTACAAGCGTTTTTTTCAAGTCCACATTGTGAAATATTAAACATGTCTTTTTTTTCGAAAACTTAAAGATTTTCAAAAACAGATATGAAAAACAAAAAGATGCGAAAAAATACGGAAAAAGTATTTTCATGAAGAAAAATAATAATCAAGTGTTCTTTACTGGGTAGAGAAGAAAACAGTCTCTCCACAAACTAATAGTTTATTGGCAAAGCTCTTTTAACCTAAAATAAGGCCATCATCAGAGTCCATTAAAGTAATGACAAAAAAAATTTAGCAATACAAGACAAGAACAAATATTTTTTGTACAGCTGGGAGTTAATCTCATTGCCGCGAGGAGCGCTGAACACATTCTTTTTGTAGTTGAACTATACTTCCGCTAGATGGCAACACTGTTTTGTCAGTATATCATTCTTTCGGTTATCTATTCCTCGTTTCTTTACGCTCAAAATTAAATTTAAATTAATTACATGTATGTATTTATTTAATAAAGAGTAATATTTACAATGATTAATAGAGATTTAAGTGACACTTTGTTGGTAGCAACTCCACCAAAGCTAAAAACTTTACCGATTAAAGCGCTAAATAAAAGTGTTTTGTTAATGTTATTTATTTTATAATTACTCTTTACCTCAGAAAAAATTGCATACACTGCATGGCTGTGAATGACTTTTTTTTACCTCTGCTCCTTTTACTGACTCGCTTCGCTCGCGAGTAAATGGCTTCGGTACAAAAATTTTCATTTTAACGCCTCGCAGTATAATATACTATTTTACGTATGCTTAACTTAATTAAAAAAATGATTTTTAGTTAGAGATAAAAGGAGTATTTATAGTAGCTTCTGTATTTATACTGGAGCAAAGGTGCGCAGGCCGGCCGAGTTTCCTTAATTGCTCAGCAATCTAGTTCTTGCTCAGATTTCCGGTTCTGGTACATATTCTGAACAGTAACACTTCATCTTGTTTGTTATTTTTCCAAGATTTTTTTAAAGAAAGTGTGCCTTATATTTAATAAGTTGTACAAATGAATGTTCACTCTTGCTTTAGTGAGTTCTTCACATTTTTTTGGGCACTCATAGAAAGCTGAGTAAATGTTTCAGCACTCTTCTTTTAACTCTTTCCAGGATTACTAATTCACAACTAGAATTGCTACTGTTCTGATAATAAAGCGAAAATCGATAACCTGTGCAAAGAATAGATTGATAAAGTTGCCTTAAAGTGGATAATAATCCAAAATAATTATTACTTTATAACCAAGAAATGTTTTTATTATTTGTTTATTTACTGAAGTGTACATGTATTTGTTTAGTTAAATAAAGGAAATTTTTATTAAAAAAAAAGATAAAAAAAAATAAGCAAGAAAGCAAGTCAAAGTCCAGTTCATAGTCCAGAAGGTTAACGCTAGAAGGATACTGCTCGTTGTTTATTAGCCAACGAAAGAATCATACATTTAATTCGATTTAGAATTTAATGTAAAAATATGAGCGTTATAATAAAAATAATAATTTAAAATATTGTTTTGAAAAGGAAGAAATGTAGCTTCTTTTTGTTTTCTTATCGTGTAACTCGACTTATTTTCACAGAAATTAATGTGGTACAATTTGTTACAGATATAAAGTGAAGCGGAAACGCTATGTTCCAGCTGCTAGTTTGGCTGCTAGCGGCTGTAGCAGCTGGCCACGCCATAGCCATCAGCCATTTGGATCTCGAAGGTGGAAATAGGTAAACCTCTTTTATTTAAAATCTAAATTAAGAACAATAGCCTTGAGATGAAAAATTTATCTGATTGCTATTACTGGGGGGGGGGGGTTCCTGAGATTTGAACTTAACAACGAGCTTACATATTTTATTGGTTCTATACTGATAAAGTAAATACTGAACTAAGGAGTTGCTAATCTAATCAGAGCTACTCGTGGTAGGAACGTCATTTAGGTCTAGGAGCCATCTTTCTAACCATAGAGATATATTACTAGAGGGGCCCTATTGGTTGAATTTTGAAACATCGAAAAAGTAACCTGACCACATTCGATTATTATTATCATCAATATTATCATCAATCAATCCAATAAACAGAACAAAAAAACAGTAAATTATATAGTAGAATGTTTAAAATACAAATCACAACACAAACAATCTGCGGGAAGCCCAAAACAATTGATTAATTATAACCTCAACTCACTCTTGGAGGAGGTTTCAATGAGGTTACACTGAACTCCTGAGAGCCCCACTAAAAATGTTTCAGGTCTCTCAATGTATTAAGATAGGCTATGCTCCCTCTAGTATATATCTCTATGTTTCTAACCGCCTAACACCTTTATTTTTTTAATATATAATGAAGGTTTTAGAAATCTTCATGGGCAAACATGAATTGAGCCAATTAGATCGAGTTGTTCATTATCCATACTGTTGGAATGATTTGTTGGAATAAATTGTACCATTAGCTTCATTATTAGACATATAAATAAAAACAGATTCGTTACACAAAAAGTCCTTTATTTTTTAATATATAATTATAACTAAGCTTGCGACTAAAAATTAGTCATCATCAGAGTTTAACAAATATAAAATATAAAATGAAAATACAAATTTTACAGACTACTTCATATTGCACCTTGGTATGGTTGGTAAGCTTACCAAACCATACCAAGGTGCAATATGAAGTAGTTTGTAAAATTTGTATTTTCATTTTATATTATATATTTGTTAAACTCTGATGATGACTAATTTTTAGTCGAAAGCTTGGTTAAAATTATATATTAAAAAATAAAGGACTTTATGTGTAACGAATCTGTTTTTATTTATATATTGTTTTATAAGTCCACAAATAAGAAACTTTTTAATTATTAGACATAATTTGTCATGTAACAATAATATATAGTCAGTCATGTTTATGCAATTAAAGGATTAATTAATTAATATCGTTTAATTATAAAGTATATTCACTGGGAACAACTCACACTCCAATTTCAATGTCCTTCCTCTGTCCATTTATGTTAATCAGTCAAAAGGAGTAGATGGTTAAACACCGTCACAAAAAAAGTGTTCGAACGACTGGCTTTGACACTATGCTTATTTGTGTTCGAATTTCAAATCATCCATAAATATAGTTTGAGCCCATTGCTTTGTGTTCTTGTCGACTAATCGCGATAAGAAAAAAAAATAAGGATGAATTCAAATTTAAAAAAATGGGCATAGTGGATCCTAATAAGAGGCTTGACTGACTTTGAAACTATGTCGATCAGAAAGATACCATCAGATGTCTTGCACTCCCTCTATTGGTTCGGAAAGACAAGTTGTTTCGTCCTGTTATATCCTGTTGTATAATAGTTTCATTAATAATAGTTTGAGGCGAACCAAACATGAATAGCGTTAGCTTTTCTCGAATAGATAAGATTCAAATTGTTACAGTCAATAATAATGAGTCATAATATTAGCATTGAGAATAATACGCCAGACTAAGACATAGCTTTACTCTTCCACAAGATGTTTCCTTCCTGGCAATATAAGCCATAAATGAAAAACAAGAGACTAATAATTTAACAAAATATTTCATGTAAATAAAACGTTTCTACTTAGATTCTAATACCAGATTTGATCACAGTGGCAACCAGTATTGTAAGACCAATATAGGAATGTTATCAAGTTTTATATTTTTTTCAAGTCAGGGTAAGTTGATGGCAAACAGGAACAATAAATGTTCAACTTGCCATATATGATGCATACAAGTCGATCCTTGTTCCAATTCACCTCCTTGCTTTGAACAATCCATTTCAAGGGATTCCATTTCTAGATCGCTTCGTACGGCTCAAATCATAACCAAATATAGAATATTCCGACAATATAAATTAATTGCAAAACCAACGTAATTTCCTTTTTAACAAATCATTCTTGCCAAGCATAAGAAATATTACCTACATAATTTTAATTTCATTAACTAATTTTTTGACGAATACTATTCTCAAACCAAAAAGGGTTTTTTGTTAACAATTTCTTTGATTACGAATGAAAATAAAAGAATTGGGTACCTTGGAACTTGCTATCGACCAATCATATTTACTGTTTGAGGAATCACTCATTCAGAGAGTATTTTTGATTTATTCCTAGCGGTCACCCATCCAAAACATTGGCCTTGCTGGATGCTTAACATTATGATATATATATAATAATAAATATATATATATATATAATATATAATATATATAATATATATATATATATATATATATATATATATATATATTATATATATATATATATATATATATATATATATATATATATATATATATATAACATACATAAACTTTTTTTGGGACATATATTTTTGTTATCAGGAAGCCAATAGGAACCGATTCCTTAACATTGGCCTTGCTGGATGCTGCTTAACATTTATGATATATTATATAATATATATATATATATATATATATATATATATATATATATATATATATTATATATATATTATATATATATATATATATATGTAATGTATAAACATACATAAACTTTGGGACATATATTTGTTATCAGGAAGCCAATAGGAACCGATTCCTTAACATTGGCCTTGCTGGATGCTGCTTACATTTATGATATATATATATTATCTGTGTGTGTGTGTGAGTGTGTAAATAGACTGATAACTTTGAAAAAACTACTCAGAAAAACTCTTAAACGGATAATTCAAGTGTAATCACGGTTATAGATTTTTTTTGCAAACACAATACTTTTCCTATATACCTAGGGTATAAATGAGGAAAATAAATTACTCTTTTGCTTACTATGGAGCAAAGAAAAGACCGTAGAATGGCCTGTTGTAATGGAAATCTTCATTATCTTGAAATATCTCCTTTGAACGAAGTTACCAACAGGTACAAGATTGGAACATTTTGTAGAAATATAGGCTGTGAATTCATTTAACACGACTAAAACCTTTTAATTTAAAATCTATACAAACTACTCAATACAAAATGGTTTTTATTGCTTCAAGAACAGTAAACATTAGTTACAATGAGATGGGAGAAGGACAAAACAAAACAAATATGCAATATGTTAGGAAAACTAATAACTGCTCCTCTCTTAACCTAATTGTCAAAACTTCATCACTTAAATAACTTCAGCAGAACTTAAATACAAATATTTTGTAAAATTATTTAATCTTGTTTACACAATCACGTAGTATTTAAGCTGTAGTTTAGATTAAAAAGTTATTATCTTACTGTTAAGGAAAAAGGTTAATTTAAACTTAATTCACTTAAGTTAAATTATTTGTTAATACAGACTTAATTACCAACTTGTTAAAAATGTCATTAAATAAAATAAATTGTTCAACACTACATTTCTACTCACTAGCTTAAGGTCAAAAACTTGAAGCGTCTAAAAAATGGTCGTTAACTTTTTAACTTAATTAAAGCTTTAAAGATACAAACCAGGTCAAGACGTATTTATATTAAAGAACAAATAAATGAACTCATCGAGGAAATAAATTAAAAAATTCCATTTTCAGAACGCTTGAGATCGGAAACAGTAATTTATTTTTTACACTTGCTGTTGTTTACTGAAAGTTTTTTTCTTTGCCTTGATAATTGCTGAATAAGGTTAAGTAAGAAACTCATCAAGCGAACGGGTTCAGTCTCTTAGTGTGACGAGCCAGCAAATCTGTCATTAATGGTAAATTGTTGGGTCGTGATATACTAACTCATTTGTCACATTGTATTTTTATTTTTTATTTGTTTAATAAATATCTTCTCCAAAATAAAATCTTGTTTGTCTCAAGGATGTTTTTAAGCTAAATAGTAAAGTAAATGGAGCATAATATCGATGGAATTGACTTGAAACAGGGTGCTTTTTTCCTGGGGTGTTGCCACCCATCTCGAGGTGATATTTTTTCGGTCAAAATAACACCAAAAATCGATTAATTGACTTATTTAAAGAAATAATGAAGTATAAGTTTTTCATAAAAGCAATACTTTCCGTGTTAATAGCGATTTCATCTCCAATGACTGTACTAAAATATTCTGATTCTGTTCTTACTTTATTTTAGAAATAAAGTAAAGTTCTTTCTATCAGTGATTTGTTGTCCTTTGTTATTTTACAACATGCAAGAAGCAACATCAGCGTAATGAAGATCACTCATTACCTCAATTTCATTTTACATAAGAGATCAAAGTATAGATTTGCGTAATGTTCGCAGTCCCTTCCATCGTCAAACAGTAAAAAATGCGTTTTATTGGCAGTTGTCTGCACTCCTGCCTGAGTGCCATCACAGGGTTGTTTCCCTACCAAACCTCTCTAGCCACTAAAACTACCTCAGCTCTTATATTTGTTACAATCATTATTATTGTTGTATTAATCATAAAATGGTCAAACAATTCCTAGTGAATCTACGCCCTTACCTAACTCTAGCGCCAAAACTATGTTGTATTTACTCGTCCAAACAAAATTCCTAGTTGAGTCCATCTACGCCCTTACCTAACTCTATGCTGCAAACTATTGTTTATTACTCATTAAATTGTCAAACAAAATATCCTAGTTGGTCCATCTACCCCTACCTAACTCTATCTGCCAAACTATTGTTGTATTACTCATTAAAATGTGTCAAACAAAATAACCTAGTTGAGTCCATCTACGCCTTACCTAACTCTATCAAACTATTGTTTAACTCTGTTCAAACAAAATATCCTGTTGAGGTCATCTACGCTAACTCCTGATTGTGCAAAATACCTAGTTGTCCATCTAACCCTTCCTAACTCTATTATTGTTGTATTACTCATTAAAATGTGTCAAACAAAATATCCTAGTTGAGGTCCATCTACCCCTTACCTAACTCTATGCTCCAAACTATTGTTGTATTACTCATTAAAATGTGTCAAACAAAATATCCTAGTTGAGGTCCATCTACCCCTTACCTAACTCTATGCTGCCAAACTATTGTTGTATTACTCATTAAAATGTGTCAAACAAAATATCCTAGTTGAGGTCCATCTACGCCCTTACCTAACTCTATGCTGCAACTATTGTTGTATTACTCATTAAAATGTGTCAAACAAAAATACTAGTTGAGGCCATCTACGCCTACCTAACTCTTATGCTGCCAAAACATTGTTGTATTACTCATTAAATGTGTCAAACAAAATATACTATTGAAGTCCATCTATGCCTTACCTAACTCTATGCTGCCAAACTATGTTGTATTACTCATTAAAATGTGTCAAACAAAATATCCTAGTTGAGGTCCATCTACGCCCTTACCTAACCTATCTCCAAACTATTGTTGTAATTACTCATTAAAATGTGTAACAAAATATCCTAGTTGAGGTCCATCTACGCCCTACCTACTCTATCTGCAAACTATTGTTGTATTACCATTAAAATGGTCAAACAAAATAACTATGAATCCATCTAACCTAACTCTATCTGCCAAACTATTGTTTATTACTCTTAAAATGTGTCAAACAAAATATCCTAGTTGAGTCCATCTACGCCCTTACCTAACTCTTAGCTGCCAAACTATTTTGTATTAACTCATTAAAATGTGTCAAACAAAATACCTAGTTGAGGTCCATCTAGCCCTTACCTAACTCTATGCTGCCAAACTATTGTTGTATTACTCATTAAAATGTGTCAAACAAAATATCCTAGTTGAGGTCCATCTACGCCCTTACCTAACTCTATGCTGCCAAACTATTGTTGTATTACTCATTAAAATGTGTCAAACAAAATATCCTAGTGAGGACCATCTACCCCCTTACCTAACTATGCGCCAAACTATGTTGTATTACCATTAAAATGTGTCAAACAAAATATACTAGTTGAAGTCCATCTATGCCTTACCTAACTCTATGCTGCCAAACTATTGTTGTATTACTCATTAAAATTGTCAAACAAAATATACTAGTTGAATCCATTACTACCTAACTCTATCTGCCAAAATGTTGTATTACTCATTAAAATGTGTCAAACAAAATACTAGTTGAGGACCATCTACGCCCTTACCTAATCATGCTGCCAAACTATTGTTGATTACTCATAAAATGTGTCAAACAAAATATACTAGTTGAAGTCTCACTACGCCTTACCTAACTCCTATGCTGCAAACTATTGTGTATTACTCATTAAAATGTGTCAAACAAAATATACTAGTTAATCCATCTACGCTCTTACCTAACTCTATGCTGCCAAACATTGTGTATTACTCATTAAAATGTGTCAAAACAAAATATACTAGTTGAAGTCCATCTATGCCCTTACCTAACTCTATGCTGCCAAACTATTGTTGTATTACTCATTAAAATGTGTCAAACAAAATATCCTAGTTGAGTCCATCTACCCCTTACCTAACTCTATGCTCCAAACTATTGTGTATTACTCATTAAAATGTCAAACAAAATATACTAGTTGAAGTCCATCCTGCCTTACCTAACTCTATGCTGCCAAACTATTGTTGTATTACTCATTAAATGTGTCAAACAAAATATACTAGTTGAAGTCCATCTATCCTTACCTAACTTATGCTGCCAAACTATTGTTGCAAAAATGTCAAAACAAAATATCCTAGTTGGTCCATCTACCCCTTACCTAACTCTATGCTGCCAACTATTGTGTATTACTCATTAAAATGTTCAAACAAAATATACTAGTTGAAGTCCATCTATGCTCTTACCTAACTCTATGCTGCCAACTATTGTTGTATACTCTTAAAATGTGTCAAACATATACAGTTGAAGTCCATCTATGCCCTACCTACTCTATGCTGCAAACTATTGTTGTGTTACTCATTAAATTGTCAAACAAAATATCCTAGTTGAGGACCATCTACCCCCTTACCTAACTCTATGCTGCCAAACTATTGTTGTATTACTCATTAAAATGTGTCAAACAAAATATACTAGTTGAAGTCCATCTATGCTCTACCTAACTCTATGCTCCACAACTATTGTTGTATTACTCAATTAAAATGTGTCTAAACAAATATACTAGTTGAAGTCATCTACGCCCTTACCTAACTCTATGCTGCCAAACTATTGTTGTATACTCATTAAAATGTGTCAAACAAAATACCTAGTTGAGTCCATCTACCCTTACCTAACTCTATCTGCCAACTTGTTGTATTACTCTCAAACAAAATATCCTAGTTGAGCCATCTACGCCCTTACCTAACTCTATGCTATTGTTGTATTACTCATTAAAATGTGTCAAACAAATATACTAGTTATCCATCTACGCCTTACCTAACTCTATGCTGCCAAAACTATTTGTTGTTACTCATAAAAATGTGTCAAACAAAATATCCTAGTTGAGACCATCTACCCCCTTACCTAACTCTATGCTGCCAAACTATGTTGTATTACTCATAAAATGTGTCAAACAAAATAAACTAGTTGAAGTCTACGCCCTACCTAACTCTATACTTACTCATTAAAATGTGTCAAACAAAATATCCTAGTTGAGACATCTACCCCTTACCTAACTCTATGCTGCCAAACTATTGTTGTATTACTCATAAAAGTGTCAACAAAATATACTAGTTGAAGCCATCTACGCCCTTACCTAACTCTATGCTGCCAAACTATTGTGTATTACTCATTAAAATGTCAAACAAAATATCCTAGTTGAGGACCATCTACCCCTTACCTAACTCTATGCCCAAACTATTGTTGTATTACTCATGTGTCAAACAATACCTAGTTGAGGACCATCTACCCCCTTACCTAACTCTATGCTGCCAAACTATGTTGTATACTCATTAAAATGTGTCAAACAAATTACTAGTTGAAGTCCATTACCCCTTACCTAACTCTATGCTGCCAAACATTGTTGTATTACTCATTAAAATGTGTCAAACAAATATCCTAGTTGAGGACCATCTACCCCTTACCTAACTCATGCTGCCAAACTATTGTTGTATTATCATTAAAATGTGTCAAACAAAATATACTAGTTGAAGTCCATCTACCTTACCTAACTCTATGCTGCCAACATTGTTATACTCAATGTGTCAAACAAAATATCCTAGTGGACCATACCCCTACCTAACTCTATGCTGCCAAACTATTGTTGTATACTCATTAAAAGTGTAAACAAAATTCCTAGTTGAAGACCATCTACCCCCTACCCTAACTCATCTGCCAAACTATTGTTGTATTACTCATTAAAATGGTTAAAAAATATCCTAGTTGAGGACCATCTACCCCCTTACCTAACTCTATGCTGCCAAACTATTGTTGTATTACTCATTAAAATGTCAAACAAAATATCCTAGTGAGACCATCTCCCCCTTACCTAACTCTTGCTGCCAAACTATTGTGTATTACTCATTAAATGTGTTAAACAAAATATCCTAGTTGAGGACCATCTACCCCCTTACCTAACTCTATGCTGCCAAACTATTGTTGTATTACTCATTAAAATGTGTTAAACAAAATATCCTAGTTGAGGTCCATCTACGCCCTTACCTAATCTATGCTGCCAAACTATTTTGTATTACTCATTAAAATGTGTCAAACAAAATATCCTAGTTGAGGACCATCTACCCCCTTACCTAACTCTATGCTGCCAAACTATTGTTGTATTCATTAAAATGTTTAAACAATATCCTAGTTGAGGACCATCTACCCCTTACCTAACTCTATGCTGCCAACTATTGTTATACCATTAAAATGTGTCAAACAAAATATCCTAGTTGAGGACCATTACCCCCTTAACTCTATGCTCCAAACCATGCATAGAAATACTAGCCGTATTTGTATGAAACTTAATAAGATTTTCCAAAAATAGCTTTTACTAAGGTACATTTTGTGGTAATATTAAATATTTTACTTTTTACTATATATTGTTAACCACTTTTAAAATGTTTTCATTAATGAATACATTAACTATATATACTTATTATACAAACGTACCTTAACTCCATGAGCTGATTTTATTTATTATTCCAAAATCAATAAAACTCGGCTGTTTTGGATTTTATGACGTATTTTGATTATAATTGTCAGTTTTTGTATAAATCATTATAGTAACATTTTTTGTGAGTTATATTTGGCCATATCTGTCTATTTAGTAGTAAGTATTTAGTGTGTAGCCAGCACATTAAACATCGGCTGAATTTAAACTGATATACATATAATTTGAAAATCAATTTGTTTCGGCTCTATTTGTTGGTCTACAGGACTACATGCGTACTTAATTTCAAATCTATTCAAACATTTTAATAACGTAAAAATATATTTTTCGTAAGACAGAACTAACCTAAAGATTGTTTTCTGTACCAAGTTTCAACTTTTTATTTTACATGCACTGTGTGATGTGATTATAACAGACACACACACGCACACACAAACAGGCGATTTGGTGAAAACCACTAAGGATGTGTTGATGTGAAACGGATAATTCAGATGAAATCTCCGTTTCAGAAGATCCGTTTCCAGTAAAAAACACATTTACAGTTACAAGTTACAATACATTTCAGTAAAACACAATACATTTTCAGAAAAACACAATACATTTACATTTTCAGTAAAAACACAATACATTTACATTTTCCGTAAAAACACAATACATTTTCAGTAAAAACACAATACATTTTCAGTAAAAACACAATACATTTACATTTTCAGTAAAAACACAATACATTTACATTTTCAGTAAAAACACAATACAGTTTCAGTAAAAACACAATACATTTTCAGTAAAAACACAATACATTTTTCTATATCTAGGTACTTTTCTATATATGGTACAAGTGAGGAAAGTATGAAAACATACAAATTATTATATTTATTTATACATATATATTATCGTTTATCTCCAGACGGTGTATAATGTTAAGTTCATTAACTTTAGTTTTAGGGATAAAGAAGCACTTTTCACTCCCTTGGGAGTAAAAGTAAATTTTTCTCCCTTGGGAGTGAAAGTGTTTCTATATTGGGTTATTAGAACCAATTATACCAATTATTTAGTGGAGTGGTATTCTTTAAATTTATACAGGTGACCGATCAATTTTGCAATTTTCCCGGGGTGGCACCCCCAAATTTATTAGGGTGCCGAACAAAAAAAATGTTTAATGCCTCAAAATCCATTTCAGTCAATAGAAGTTGTTTGGAGCATAAAAATGATTTTATTGGTGGCAGCCCCCCTAAGTTTATAAGGGGTCCGACCCAAAAAAATAAGAATAAAATGCAACCAAACATGTTAAAATAAATCAACGTCTGGAGATAAATTGTATGCACCTTGGAGTAAAATACATTTTCCCCCTTTGCATACTCCCTCGGCTTCGCCTCGGGAATTAAACACATAAATCCCTCGCCTTACGTCTTAAGAAACAACTAACTGCTCAGGAATAATCGCATTCTTTACTCCTTGATGCATAAATAACTATTATTAACAACTGCCGCCTGATTGTAATCATTGCATCTCCAGTAGGTCTCTACTAGAAATTCTTTTTAACTCCCACGTGCAACAATCATAATGGATATTCTATACCCAATAGAAACAGTCAAAAAATAATAAACATGACATAAGAAAGCTTGATTTAGTTTTAGTCTGGTGTTTTATACCTGAAAGGTTATTGCACGCTGCAATTAAAGTGAAAATATCTATTTTCATAACTGCAACTATTTATTGAACCAACGCTACAAAATCCATTAAAGTTTCTTAAAACATTAATTGGAAAACAGCTAAAAATTAGCAGAACAGAAAAAGTTTGATGTCAACACACTAATACAAAGGCAACTAATTACTCATTGTAAAAGTCTTGGGAATTACAGTATAAAGCATGTTAACAAGTTCAGTGCACGAGTCTCCATGTGACCTTGGTCTGCAAGTTCTTATACTGAAAAGTGTTAAACTGAGTCAGGTTTGAACTAATAGGGTTTAAATACTGAACTGCGAGATTTAGGAATTTATAGTAAAAAACCCCGACCTAAATAATCCCATTGTATTTCAGATATTTCTTATATATTGTTCTTAAAAGAAACTTTAGATTAATTCCAACAAATCAAGTATTTAGGATTTAATTAAAAAAATAAGTGGTGAAAATTGTTTTAAGTACGAAACTCTTTTCACTGTCATTTATTTTATTACAGGGCCGTAGCGGCGAATGCCGATGCCGCGAGCAGCCAAAAGGCCGAAGCCTCCTTTATTCCGACTTATGACAAGCGCAATGAATTAGTATACACATTGTATAGCACTGCAGCACAGATATAACCCCAGGTGTGTTTGTTCAATAAATAAGTGCATGCTGGACCCGTCTTAATTCGTAAATACTCCTGAACAAAGATCTGCAATTCTGCCGACCGTATCAATGGTGTCCCAGCAAACGACACCTTTAGGGTCAAAGGTTCTGCCTGGACACCCATCCGATAAGATCGGCAAATTGCCAGATCCTTGTTCCAGAACGTATTTACGAAAAAAAGAGACCCGTTCACCATTACACTGTTTTTAACGTGGGTGCTAAATGACCTGTAAAGTTTGTCCTGGACGCCCAACCGATACAAGTCGCAGAATTGTAGACCCCTTGTTCAGAGGATTTACTAAAAATTAAACCCGTTCCAGCCATTACACCTTTTAATTTACTTGGTGTAAATTTGACCCCTAAGCGTTCGCCTGACCCCATCCAATACGAGTCTGCAGACATTGCAGATGCTTTTCAGAGGTATTTAACAAAAATTGAGACCGTTCACCATTACACTTATTAACAAAACACCCCTAGCCCCTGGTCTAGTATAGTGCTATTCGGGATTTTTTTGTGAAGTCATTAACGCGCAATAAGGACTCGAAATTTTAAAATTTCGAAAAATCATAAAACACGGAAAAATGATGCGATCGGATTGAGTTTGACACGCATATAGGAACGTTTAAGACTAATATATGTGCTGTCATCTCATTATAAGCATTGGTTCAGTTTTTAACAAATGATTTGTACACGTTTTTTAGAAAAAAAATTTAAAAAATCGGAAAGTAGTCCAATAGAGTTGAAATTTGGTACTAGTGTATCCTTTGACGTAATAAATAAGTACACACAGTTTCGTTATAATGCGACAAGTATATCAATGATTTTTGTTGGATCATAAAAGTTAAGTAGCATTGAGCGAGGTCAGTGCTATATATGGGTGACCTCTGAAAATGATACGGATGCATTTACTATCTGAAGACGAGCGAAGCGAGTCCAAAAACACACTGCAGTATAAATTTTGCAAATTGTATATTCTGAGGATAAGTGAAACGAGTCCGAAGCTGGGAGGATGAGCGTAGCGCATATGATAAGGAAAATGTCGATGTACCCTGTAACCCGATTTTTTTACTAAACTTATTAAATGTGTTAGATAAAAAGTAATTATTTTGTTTTTCTGAACGAACATTTGCAATTGCTTCCGTTTCACAGAGATATATGACTATTTCATGCTAAATCATAGAAGCACTAATAAGGCGCGTCTAATATCTAGACGTTGATCACCAACAAACTTTTTTATATTTTTTCAAAATTTAGAATTACCGATTGTGATAAATGAAGCCTATTTTCCGTAATCTCACGCTCTTTTTGATAATCTCAAAGGTATTACATCACTTCAACGATTTATTTTTAATCTACACTTTACATACATAACTACTGTTAATCGTCAATATTTGGTGTTGTAACTATAAATTCGTGAGTGAAGTAAAATCCTTAATATAACCAAAAGAGTGTCAATTACGGAAATAGCTCATATCAAAAATCCGGCTAATAACAGAAAAATTGAAAAAAATTATAGAAAATTTGTTGGTGATCCAACTTCAGATATCGACCGCGCCTATGTAAAAGTTCGTACAACTGAAAAACAACATCAATAACAGTCCTCACAGCAACTACCAATAGCTTTACCTTGCATTCCTGATTAGCACCACACATCGCTGCATAATAATCCAATTCTGCTTAC
>JACMZG010001911.1:5548030-5741502 GCA_018340805.1 Microvelia longipes | reverse complement strand
TATACATTCTGAGGACGAGCGAAGCGAGTCGAAGCCCAGGAATGAAAGAGCGTAGGGAGAAGTTCCGAAGTACCACGTAATCGATTTTTTTTATAAATACATTTGAAAATTCGCTTATATCGTGGTAATATCAACTTATATAAACTATTATTAATTATAGTAAACTATTAAATAATAATAGCCACAAGGAGACGCGAAGGGCCGCGAAGCAGCCAAGATCCGAAGGCTTCTTAATCTATATAAATTCTTTGAAGTCTGGTCCTAAAAAAATTTCTGTTTTTTCTGAAGACCTAAGCAGTCCTCATAGATCTACAGCTTGAAGAATGTTTAAGCTGTCATTTTAGTGAATTTTCAATGACATTGATGAGGTAATCGGGAAGAAAGCTAGGCAGGGGGTAGAGGGGATGACTCCGGTTGAACTTATGATTCCAAATCTATATTTAAGTCCATGGTCCATGCAACTAGAACCAAAGCTCTTGGCTTTTCGTCTTATTTCATACACTAGCATAGTAGGAAAGAAATTTAGCTTTGAAATAAAACTTTAAACTCTTCACTATTCCAAGAAATGCCAATTCCTTGAAACAAAGTGGTGCCTTTTCATTTTGCATAGAGATCTCTTAATTTCCTCCCATTATACATCCATACTACCTAATCACAGATGATTGCAATTTGCTTTGTGTGTCGTCTATTTGCTAATACCTCTATTGTTTCATTCACACGTACATTCCATAGAGATCTCTATCTACCGCAGTATGAGTACATTAATTATATGTTATTCTTACTTATTCATCTTTCAGGAATTTTAAAAATGATAAGAATTAAAAATTTGATTTAAATTGAATTTTGGTTTCAGTAATATCATTAATATATAATTAAGCATAATTTTCTCTTTGAACAATAGAATAATCTTCTTTAATGAAGTCAGGCTTCAATCCTTAGGTAAATACAACAAATAATAAGAGTTGATGACTCTAAATTCTTAAAGAACCAAACGTATTAAAAATATGATAAAAACATGGTTCAGGACTTGGGAAGCCTCTACCTCTCAGTAAATAGACGCAATAGGGTCTTATACCATTTACATATTAACCTTGAAACAAGGTAAATTTGCAGACCAAAACATTACGGAAACTCAAAAAGTTAATATAATAAAAATACCATAAAATTGATTATTTGGGACCGCATTACATCATAATTGAAATCATACCATATTTTGGTAATTTGCCACAAAGCTATTGTTGACATTCATCATAGTTTTTTGTTCAAACCTAAAGAAACAACTATTTGTAACAGAAATTTATTAAATATGTCAATAGCTTAGCGGAAAATTATATTGTTACTTTCTTTGAATTCGACTTTTTGCTAACATAAGTGGTAACAAAATTACCAGGCGTGGGGTAATCATTTTTAGACGAATAAATGGTAACCTCGTTTTTAAAAGGTTTTAGCTGGCCGCAATTTGAAATGTTGCTCTTAGTGCATGATTCCAGTTTTTCGTAGATTCTAGAACTAACACGTTCAAAATTATAAGGCCTCGAAAAATGTCTCAGATAAATTACACTACACACATGTCACGCAACACTAACTGTTAAGAACTCAGGTTTTAAAATAGAAAAACGTTGCAAATTTCTTTAGAAAACAGAATCATCTTGAGTATCAATTTTGTAAAGAATCAAAATCTCTAACAACGCATGACATAAGCTTTCATGAATTTGTTACGAAAAAAAAGAAGATCTAATTGGTCATGACTACTAACAAAAGTGGATTAACATTTTAAATTAATTTTTAATAATTTTATTCCTGTATGATTTCAGGACTTGCGATGGAAGGTCTAGCTGTGTTACCACAAGAGAAATAGAATGCCTGGTGAATCGATTGGAGTAAAAGAAACTGCATTGCGACCATCTGTGCAAGTACTTATGGAGCTGCTTTCAGACTCAGACTTTTTTCACTGGTTGCCGAACAACGTCGCGGATGATCAATTTTCGAATGCGTGCACTAAAAGAATTCGATGGTATATTATGAAAGCTGAATGTCCACCGAAATTGGGAGAAAACAATCATGTTTCGTGAACCATCTGCGAGATGGGTATGGAGCAGTACAGTGATCCTATCACGGCATTCCTGCCAACGTCGTTAGAAAGTAAAAAATTAACCTATAAAATATTTAACTGTGGCTCTTTGTCACGGAGAAATCAAAGTTGGAAGTTTTGGAAACCAAGGGTAGATGTAACTCTAATAAAATCCAGATGCCAATCTAACTGGACAGGATGTTGTCTTCTCTCTTCAAATACGAGATGCTAACAGCTCAATGGGGTATATTTAACGAGATAAAATTTCACCTACCTGTACATGGATCCCGTCCCCCGAAGTGTTAGCATCATACGTAAGACGCTTGCTTACCAAACATGACAAAAAACATGGCGCTGTCAACTGGACCTAATACCGAAGTAAGATCTCGTTGCGAAGCTTATAACGTCAAGTTGTGTATGACGGTTCTACAGCTATAAAGAAATCCTGCCACTGTGCCATAATGCCAACACATATTTGCTTCAAAATCTTCAGTGTTAACAGAACGATAGCAGAGACATCCTACTCCAGAAGTTTTCGCTCCGTCAGCCTTTTATTCTATTCGATTTGAGAGGAGGGGCAGAAGTTGGTAAAATTCAACCTTGTCCAAATGATCAACTCTATGATCCATTTTTCGACAAATGTCGACACTCATGAAGGAGATTCAAAGCAGTATACTGTGAAAATATTAATAATAACAGTCTAGACGTAGAGAACCTAGACTTGCAGTATTATACCCCAGATAATTTTACTGAAGCTACCGAAGCCCTTGTCAAAAATTTATCCTCGACAGAGGAGACTTTATTCAAGAAAATTTAACTGTATACGTACCCTTATACGATAAATACTTTCATCAGAGTGAATATGTTTTTAAGAGTGATGGGTCTCTCGAAATATGTTGCTGATGAATTAGGAAGTCAAGTTAATAGATAAATTTTTAGTGTTTATATGGGGATACGCAACAATACGCTGGCTTAGGGATTCATTTAATATTTTGATTTTACCATCTTTGTGCCTTTGTGGTTGGTCTCGACTAAGAAAATTATCTGTAAAATCTGGCTTTCACTTTGCATAAGCTTTTGATATTTGCTTACATCTCTTTTATGGCTGCTTCAGCTGTTAGAAAGGAAAGAGCTTGTTTTGCCGATGCGATAATTACGTATTATTGCTTTTTAGCATCATTCACGTGGATGTTAACAATGTCATTTGACGTATGGAGAACACTTAGATTGGCGACTTCTGAATTAAGAGTTTCAGCCGGAAAGCAGTGGAGGAAGTTTACGATTTATTCGCTATGGAGTTGGTTGGCTCCAGCTGTGATTGTTTGTACTGCTGTATTCGTCGATACAGCTCCAGAAGACGCAGTAGCTCCTGATTGGAGACCCGATTTCGGAGTCGAATCTTGTTGGTTCGGAAGGAAGAAAGCACTGTGGGCATCCTTCGCAGGTCCCATAGCAAGCAATAATGGCTTTAACATTACATTTTTGGACTGTCAGCAAGAATGATTTCAACTCCGACTACGTCACGACTCGTTTTACAGCAAGCTCCGAGTACGCACGTGATTTTAGACTTTTACCAAGACTTGCAGTTACATGGGGCTGACCTGGACAGTAGGCCTCGTTGCCAGTGTGCTTTCGATATTAATTATACTGTGGTACATATTTATAGCTTTGAATACCCTTCAAGGTTTATTTATATTCTTAGCTTTTACGTGTACTGATAAGGTAATCAGAGCATTAGCACACAGAAGAACTGACGGAAAACCACTCAGGCCACCATCCTTCTCGTGGTCGACGACGGATTCTACAAGGAAATCACACATGTCCGAACAGCAAACACACAGTACTGATACGCTGTACTAAGTTTGATTTAGTCCTCGACATCGAGGTTATAACATGGCAAGCTATGCTAGTCCACATTGTATATGGTATCTTAAATATATCTTACAAGTCCTAGAATTGGCTTGTCAAGTTCCTCAACATTCATAAATCTAAGTCAAAAGATAATTATTGACATTATTGATCAGTATTAATTAATACATTAAGACTAATACTGATAAAAATAGGGAGACAAACAAGCATAAAATCTTATTTACTGTATTTGATCCTCGGACAACATGTTACTAAAATACAAATATGAGATACGAGATGAGATACAAAGTTAGTTGAATCCACTAGGCATTCTACAAGAACGAAACCTTAATAGGATTCAAGTTGTTTAGGTAAGACAACATTTAGGTGGGACAGCGTTTCACATTAATTATCATAAAAAATTTGATGAAGAACACGAACTTTTAAGGCTTATGGTTTTCTTCAAGAGATTAAACCAAAACTAAAAAGAAAGTTGAATTTTTACCTAAAAAGTAGTTAAATTAAATTAAATCTTTGAACACTCGACTAAACCTAATGAGACCTCAAAACATTAGTATCAATTACAAGAATAAAGCGAAAGGGTTTTTGAAAACTAAACCATGAGCCTCCACTAAACCTATGAGCTGATTGGTTAGAATGAGGCAGTAAATGGATTTCCCTAAGAGGATCATGATGTAAGAGGTGACATAACGAGTGATAACTCCTGCAGGCTGGGACGTAAGAAGGTTAACATAAACGAGTGATAACTCCTGCAGACCTGGGACGTAAGAGCCTGACATAACGAGTGATATCTCTCACCTAGAGATCCGTTGACGTAAGGAGATGACATTACGATGATAACTCCTGCCAGGAACCTGGACGTAAGAGGTGACATAACGTGATAACTCCTCAGGGCCTGGGACCGTAAGAGGTGAAATAACGAAGTGATAATATCCTGCAGGGCCTGGGACGTAAGAGGTGAAATAACGAGTGATATCTCTCACCTAGAGAACAGTTTGATGTAAGAGATGACATAAGAATGATAATTCTGCAGGGCCTGGGACGTAAGAGGTAACAAAACGAGTGATATCCCCTATTGGACCAACCTCTGTAAGTCAAGGAGGTTACAAGCGTCCACAACAGTAACGTTTTTTGAAAAATTAGTTCTAATTAGATATCTTTATTTTTTTTAAGTCATAAACCGATTATTTTAGCAAGAATAATATATAATGAACAATTTATACTTTTGGTAAATCGTTTTGTACAGAAATTCTAATTATATGTATAATAATAGACGTAAATTTTTTCTAACCAAACAATAATAATTATATTAAAATATAAAATAAAATAAATTTAAAGATGAAGAAATGGTCACTGGGTGATGTTAGAAGAGGTCCAGATAGATATCAGATGGAATACGTCATTAGATCAATTTTTTGGTTATTTAGGTCTTTACATGTTAAATCCCGCCCTTATGAATACTTATAGGTGTAACTCACAGTCCCAGAGACTAATACTTAGAGGAAAACAAAGCCTAAAAAAACACCGAAAATAAAGGGTCTGGAAGTTGAAAGACAGTTTCATCTAGGTGCTAATAACTGTACTACCTCTACTATAGTCTCCCTAGAGAGAGACTAGATACTTCCACACCCCTCTACAACCTCTATTGTAGGACGCACTCTACAAACGGCGTGCATTTTTCAGTGGCACCACACTAAACCGCTTCATACAAAACAGAAAATTAAAGAATCCATGCAATAGATAATAATTAAAACTTATTTTAATTATTTTACTTAGTTTAAGACAAAAATAAAATTTTAAAAAATGGTTTAAAATATTTAACGAAGATATTGTAATTATTATGAGGTTCAAAAAATGACGTCACCAATGGTACGTTTAAACACCTGCTACCCAGGGATGAATAAGAGCTGTTTGTAATGCTGCCTCTAAGTAATGTCACTTTACTACAGTATATTGAGGTTATACTGTAGTATTATAGTTCCTATCTCAGAGGGACCAAGTGGTCAGGCAACCAAACGCTAACAAGCTCTGAAAACCCTGAAACTATGTCTTTTTTTAGTCTAATCGTAATCGGCTATTTTTCCTAAAGTAATTAACGATTAGACGTGGTTAATTAGAAATCAAAATGCTTAACCGTGCTAACAACGTGTGCTAAAGTCAAGCCTGCTGATGTTGCTAGATGCAGAAAATAAAAACCATTGTTGCTATGAGTCACATCGTATTTACAAACCAGCTTGACGTCCGTGTTAAATTGCAATGCTGTTGTTGCAAACTGTGACAGCAGTGTCGTGTATATGTTGCATGCTGTTTGTAGGCAAACTATGACAGCAGTGTATTATTCAGACACTGTATAAAGATACTACAGGCAGTTGTTAGTGTCTTTAACCTAACTCATCACCCTAGTATCAATTTCATCACCAGGGCATGATTAATTTGATAAATTTAAAATCTATGAGATAAATTTTATTTTTATAAATAAATATTTACATTAATCGAAAGCATATAGTGAAGATTATAATTAACATTCCTTTAAGACAGAAATAACTAAGATAAATATTGTTTGAATTGACAGTTGCTTAGACAATTTATTTGACAACGTCAGAGATATAAGTACATAGAAGACAGTCCCCATTTTTTTACCACTGGTGCTCTGAAAGAGCATAAGTTTTGAACACTATCAAAGTTAAGACTATTTGTACTTTAACTTGCTCACTCAATGGAACCTCCTCGTATGGGCGAACCTTGTTAATTACCGAATTTGGCTCCACTTGCCATTTCCTCGCCATCTCTAAGTATTATCGCTATGTCATAAAGACTTATGAAGTTTAAATGTCTGCCTTGCATGATCTGTATATGTAAAAATATCTAATATATGTAATTAACAATTGTTGTCTACTGAGAATGAACGACCATTCTTTGAAAATTTTCTCACGAAATATTCGATATCGAATATGTTATGATAACAGGGATGTAATATGTATGTTACGGTAACAATCTGTAAATATATTAAATATGTAACGGTCTCCGTTTACATATTTAGACTAGATAACATACTAAATGATATTAGTTCAATTAAAATATATGTTTCTATGTATGAAAAAATATATGATTTATGTTTTTTTTTTACTTAATGAGCGTCTCATTTGAAACAGAACTCATTTCTAAATATAAATAATAATATTGTGATATGAAAAATATTAAAATAAACGAGAATAAACCAAAAAAGTATAAAATTGTAAATATAACATAGTAACGTAATAATGTAAAATATGTCAAGAAGTTAAAACCTAAACAATAAGAAGTGTTCATTTGATGTAAAATTGTCGATATTCATTTCAATTCAAGCTAAGATTCAAAATACATTGTCAACTTATTAATGATAAATAGTATGATCAAGAAGGCATTGCAGGTCCATAGTGTAATTTGTTACACTACTCAGCACACAAATCTTTCCATCAGTTTATTTATTTTTTACAGCGTCACAAAACAATTAGATTTATACGAATATAGTAAACATTTATCATTGGTTATTAAAATAAACCAATCCTATAGCTCGTCTATTATGATTTCCTGTGCCAATTATATGACTTTGTAGCTATTAAACTAATTCACGGTAGCCGAACACTACTAGTTTAATCTAGAAGAGCGGTATTGCATGAAGTATACCTGAACACAACAAAACCCCTATTTTCTTAGATACTATATTAAACCAGAAATGCAAGCATGTATTGCCTCTTCAGACTGCTACCCTCACTGAGTCATAAGAGTTCAGTTTTAATTCTTAGTTTACTAGATAGTTCAATTTAATAATCAATTAAATACAACACTTATTTAGAGAAAGAAATTGAAATGAAAGTGTGCGAGAGGTGTTCAGTTGTGTTCAGCAAAACCCGGTTGTATTAAATGATATACAAGAAATAATACCGGAAAAAGGAAACAAAACGTTATAAAGTACGTCAGACATTATAACCTTCTTCTTGTTTATTTAATTTCGTATAATATTAGTATATGATTATTTTTATATTTTGTAATAAATAAATACTTTGTACAAACCTTTTAAGCTGTCTCTATTTTTGTCTATTTTGTCTGTTTCTTTTTTTATTTTTTTACCCTGGTCCCCTGGTCAAAACCACGGCAATACACGGAAGAGGAGAATTTGGAGAGCTGAGATATTTTACTAGAGGGTGCATAAAGGGTTTATTTAATTAAATTCTGGCGTAGTGGATGCACACGCCCGGAGGAAAATGTCTTTGGAATGCGTATTTCTGCTTTACAATCCATTTTTTTGCTTAGGTTCCGGTTTTATGGCTCTATTAAATTTGAGCAATTGTTGTTTTCTCAAAATTATCAAGATCTAGTCCTAACTCACTTTTTGTATTTTGCAAAGCAAATGTTGCGTAATAAAGTAATATTATAAACCAAAGTTAAAGAAAACAAACACGATTTTTGTCAGACCTGGCATGTAGTTCACATTTTGTCCACCCAGAGAGTTGGCTCAAATTTTTCTATGGCATAAATGTAAACAACTTAAGTGCGGTTTAAGTGCGAACCTTTAAATACTAAGGTTTGTTTAAATAACTCAAACGAGCGGCCTAATTAAAACTTTTTTTTTCGAGTGCACCTATTTAACTTAGTACATTTTTGCGAGTGATATTTTGTTTTTTCCCCCTTCAAATATAATTTTAATTATAATTTAACAACTTTAACCAAACATTTTTGAATGTAATAAAGCAAATCGTATTTTAAAGTATATTTAAGGTAATAAATTGTCAGTCTGTATGTTCTTTAAAATCTTTAATAAAAACATTACTTTACCTTAACTATAGTTTCTCTTTTTCTTTAAGTAATTTATTGTAACAATTAATTTCCAGAATTTAATTCAAAATCATTAAACTATCAATACATATTAAAGTAAAAAAAACACGATTAAAAGCTGAGATAAAAGTAAATCTCACCTAATGTTAATCAGGGTTGCCCATTAAACTAAGTAATAAAACGTAAAATCTAAGAGGCGCATGCGCAAGTTGTGCCAATTTTAGCTATTTTTTTATTTTTGAGCCCAGCAATGCAGCTGATGCACGCATGTCTGAATTTTTTTTCACAGATTAGTGTAAAATTAATATATAACCTACTTGTTTTATATATTACTTTAGTGCATAATTAACCTGTTGCTTAATACAACACTAAATGCCTCTAAAAATTGGCCTAAACATTATTTGGCACTAGTGTCATGCTCCAGTTTAGTGTTTATCTTTAAAGTTTTAACCACATTTCCTTTGAAAGAATATAAATAGTGTTTACGATTAGTGGCTTAGTGTATAACCGAAATTTAACCGGAGCCTAAGCAAAAAAAATGGATTTTTGTTAAGCACGGGTAACACAAAGGAAATTCGCCCGACATGCGGACCATCCGGCTGAATTATTTTGGTGTTACAATCTTATTTCTACAGGAATTCGAACCCAGATACCCCTGGTTTCGGAGTATTCAATACCGACTCCGGACGCATTTTTTGTTCTATTCACAGGTCCAAAACATCGAGAAAGGACGATAATTTTTTATGCGACTAACGGTCCCCTGACACAATATTGTCAGCGGATATATTATATTATTATTATATTGTAGCGAAATATATTTTGTCATAATATATTTGTATTAAGTCAATACAACCACTCTATTGATATTTGGGGCCATTTATTCGATCAGCGCCCAAAAATATTAATTTATCTAAACAATAACAACACCCAAAATCTCTCCACAAAACCCTTAATTTAAACCAGGAGCCGGCTTTCGACCTCAACGATTCATCATCAGTGCCTAGCCAACAAATGATCGTGAGGTCGAACAGCCGGCTCTGGTTTTAATAAAGGTTTTGGCGGAGAGATTTTGGTGTTGTTATTTGTTAGCTGTGTTTCTCCACTGCTCAGTTTTTCTGGTTTAATTATTTATTTATTTATAAGATCACAGACTAATGTCCTTTTACAAAATAACAGATTAATTTGTTCTTATACAAGATGTTAAATATTAATTAACAATAAAGTATAAAATGATAATTTAAAAATGAATCAAAAGTATTGGAATACTGAAATAATAGTGTATTATGTAACAAGACTGGGAAGAAGGTCTTTTTTACCTTCCTGGAAAAAAATCATGTGCCAGGTTTCAACTATCAGACTGTAATGTAGGGAGAATTTCTTCTAAAAATAGGCATTCAAACATTTTGAATTGAAACTGGTCGATACAGGTAACATCTATTTATATCATTTGATACTACGAGTTTTTGCAAAACATAATAGTTGACACAATACAATTGTGCAGAGACACCTAGGAAATGTAACAAGCAAAATGCAAATCTACTCTGGGAACTGTTTCGCATCATTCGACATTCGTCATCATTGATGCTCGACATAATGTCATGTCCCACTCTGTTTCGTAACGTCTAAACTCATACAGGGGCGCCCGACAGAGCCTGAATCAACTCTGACTTCAATTAATTCCGAAGAATACTAATGTGAAGTACTTACCAGAGACGAGCGTGCTCTCTTACCGCCATCATGCATGGCAAGCAAAACATAATATCATTTGATACTACAGAGTTTTGCAAAACATGAATAGTTTGACACAATATAATGTGCGAGAGACACCTAGGAAAATGTAACGCAAAATGCAATGCTACATCTGGGAACTGTTCCATCATTCGACATTCGTCATCATTGATGCTCGACATAATGTCATGTCCACTCTGTTTCGTTACGTCTACTCATCAGGGCGCCGACAGAGCCTGAAACTCACTCTGACCTTACAATTAAATTCCGAAGATATAATGTGAAGTACTTACAGAGACCGAAGCGGTGCCTCTTACCGCCATCATGGCATGGCAAGCAAACATATATCATTTGATACTACAGAGTTTTGGCAAAAACATGAATAGTTGACAAACAATACATTGTGCGAGAGACACCTAGGAAATAGTAACAAGCAAATGGCAATGCTACATCTGGAACTGTTCCATTCATTTCGACATTCCCGTCATCATTGATGGCTCGACATAATGTCATGTTCCACTCTGTTTCGTTACGTCTAACTCATCAGGGCGCCCGACAGAGCCTGAACTCACTCTGACCTTTCAATTAATTCCCGAAGAATATAATGTTGAAGTATTACCAGAAGACCCGAGCGGTGCTCTCTTAGCCGCCATCATAGCATGGCAGCAAAACATATTCAATTGATACTACCGAGTTTGCAAAACATGAATGTTGACAACAATACAATGTGCGAGAGACACCTAGGAAATGTAACAAGCAAAATGCAAATGCTACATCTGGGAACTGTTCCATCATTCGACATTCGTCATCATTGATGGCTCGACATAATGTCATGATAGTAGACGTAACGAACAGAGTGGGACATGACATTATGTCGAGCCATCAATGAATGACGAATGGTGGAATGATGGAACAGTTCCCAGAATGTAGCATTGCATTTGCTTGTTACATTTCCTAGGTTCTCTCGCACAATTGTATTGGTGTCAACATCTGATTTATCACCATTTTTAAATATAGTTCTATATAGCTAGATTTCCAAAATTTGAGGAAAATATCAATATTAAGTTTTACTAATTTTAGCAATTTGATAATACATAATAAATTACAAGATAGATGGCTTGGTGGCACAAGGCAGGTTCTGTTTTTTTCCACTATTTACTTATTATTCAATTATTTACTTGAACTATTGACAGTTTCAGTTTTCCATGAACATATTTAATGTCAGTCTTTATACCATTAGCTCCCGTTTGCCAGCCTATAAGAAGACAATTGAATGTTTCCAATTCCAACTTTACATCCATTTGGTTGTATTGCATGCTTATTTGTCTGAACGAAGACTGCAATACTCTTAGCCATGACAACTTTACCTGGTACAAGTCAATTTTGAAGAGTAGAAATTTTAAAAGATTATTAACTCTATCACCACCATTTTTAATTTAAATAAAGCAAACTTTAAAATAAATACAACTAAAATATTAAAAATCACCAGGTACGGGGTACCTCGGGAAATTTTTCCTATCACATCGATTCGCTACGCTCATCCTCTATGCTTCGGACTCGATTCGCTCGTTCTCAGAATATAAAATTTACCAAATTTATACTAAAACCACGTCTTCCGAACTTGGCTTTACTTGTCTCAGATAAATACATCCGTTCAGTTCTCAGCGGTCCACCCATACAGCACTGACCACGCTCAATGCTGCTTACTTTTATGATTCAACAAAAACCATAGATATACTTGGTCGATTAAAACGAAAACATAGTGTACTTATTTATTACGTTACAATTTCAACTCAATTATTGTTTTCTGATTTAAATTTTTTTAAAAAACGTACAAATTAAAGTCATTTGATACAACTTTAATTAATGCTGATAATGAGATGAAACTTGGCACATATGTTAGTTTTATACATTGCTACATGCGTGCCTAATCTCAATCCGATTGCATCATTATTCCGCGTTTTATAATGTTTTAAAACTATAGCGGTAACTGATTTTGTTGTGCAAAGTTTCAACTCTCTAGCAATAAATACACTAGGCGCTACAAACACGATAACAAACACACACATACAGATAAACAATTTTGTAAAAACCCAACTCTCAGGGTGTCTTTAAAAACGCCTAAAACGGTTCATGTAAAACGCTTATGTTAACAGTAAAAGGTGTTTAGGTTACTTTTTCCAGGTCCCAAAAAGCAACCAATTTTCCAGGACCAAAAAGACAAAGGGTCTCTTGTCTCTTTAAATCTTGTAAGTTCCGTAAATTTAAAGTAAGCAGGAGCAAGGCAAAATTTAATTAGTAATTTTAGTCCAAAATTTTATTTTTGGTTAACCACCCAAAAAATAAATTTACTAAATGAAAAAGAATAAATGCATTCGATAAGTGGAAACGAAACGTCTGACCTTTTTGACTTGCTGAAATCCTCTCGTCAGTGATTACTCATCAAACTAGAAACTATGAATTCAAAATACTCACTCACATAAAACACATGTGATAAATCAAATAAAACACTCATCACCACTTTTGAGTAGTCGATTCTATTAGCATTGACCATAATAGATTTATTTATCTAAATATTTATTTTATTCTACAAAATTTTCCCTGTCTTTCTACAACGAATGTTTATAATGTCGATATCTAGAGTTTTATTAACTTTTAATACTTGATTGAACAATGTAGATTGTAGTGAGTCAATTCCCAATAATCAATGTTTTGTTTGAAAAAACTCGAAAGAAATATAATACAAGCCTGTGTAAGTAATTTTATATCGTGTTCAATAATTGCTAAATCATTAATAAACTATTAACTATATTAACTATAATTAAAAATTATAGCTGAGAAAGAAAACAAAAAGAATCATAAAAAATATAATAATATTTTAAAAGAATTAGAGTGATGAATATGATGAAGCTTTTAATAATATTTTTATTTAAATTTTTGAATTAGATAGGCCAAGAAATAGAAACCGATAGTAAATTCTAATCCATTAATAAATAATAATTCTGATAGTTTAAAGCCCTTAGAGAGCCAAGAACGAAAGATGTGTCGATTATTCAGTTAGAACTATTAATTCTGAGTACAATGGCCAGTGTTGTTAATGAATTTTCTTCAGTAATTTGATGCTGTTCTCAATGCGGGTCCGTCAATATCCAGTTTGGTTAAGGGTTTTATCAAATATGAAAACTTAATCGGGAAAAAAAGTGTCAATGAAAAGTTATTCATAGAAGAGGATTGCGACGAGATACCGTTGGCTGAAATGACCGAGATATTAGAAGAAACGTTTAACAGTTCAACAACCAAGTAGACGAGAGTTTGAAAGCTATTGCTAAAGCTGCAAACAGGACCTTACTGTTAGCAGAAGAATTTCGAAGACTGCGAGAGATAAAAAATTTACGAATGAAGCATCAAAATTGACATATAAATAAAATTGTTAAGTTGTTTGAAAAAGAAGAAGATATTTATAGAATTTAAACTATGAGTGCTTATTTATGTATTAAAGACCGAGCAAAACCGTCTCGAGACAAGAGCGAGCGAAGCTAATGTCCTCCACAGCCTCATATTAGATGTAAGCAAGAACATTATGGAAACAGACGATGACTTGTCCCCATACACCTGTTTATATTCACTGTATCAGGGAATTCAGAGTTATATATCCGCAAAGATATCTATTCTACAACAGTAACTCCTATTTAGCACGACTACTATTACAAAACAAGGCAGATATAGGGAAACTACAATAAATACATACATAACATACAAACTGATTTTGATGACTTTAAATACAGGTCACAACGCGTCATGTTAGAAATTATTTCAAAGCTGTAAGACGAAATGAATAACCATTCATGGTTGTATAAAAAGAAGAATTTAATTAATGTTTTGGTAACGAATTATCGAAAAACACAATATTGAACTTAGTTAAAAGCCAAATTGAAACTAGTGAAATCCCTATGATTCGAGATATACCGGAAAAAATAATGAGCATTCCTAATTTTAATTCATGTATTTCAACTCCCATTAGTCATTGGGTAGATGGCGCGACCGTAAAGTACGCTGTGCAGTTCAGACAGAACGGCATTTATTCCAAGGTGGGAGAATGGTCTGAACCAGTCAAAATCAAAGAAAAGTCTAATCCTACCATTGTGATTCCTGTGACAGTAACGAAGAGAAAGAATTATATTATGCCAGTTTTAATAACGAAAACGGCTCCAGTATGCGGGAGTACTTTTAAGACAAGTATAAGAACAGTTTTTTAGGGACGTGGATAGAGATCTATACGATTCCGCCTCCGTGAACGATCGACAAGCTGTAAAGAACGTTCAAATACTCATTAATAACGGAGCTAACGTGTCTGCAATATTTGACAATGGGAGAAGTTTAATACAACGCAGTTGCCACGGGGGGAATACCGAACTAGCCGAAATCCTACTAACGGCAAACAGTCAATGTAAGCACTGAGACAACAACGGTTACACAGCAGCACATGTCGCTGCTCTGGTTGGGAACAATGACATGGTACACGTATTGGTGACGCACGGTGCAGACATTAACGCTAAAACAAAGCATAAATTATTAACTCCTTGCACTAGGACAGCTAAAGGGTTTAGTTTGTTGTAAGCTCTTTATTGGAAACTAATATTATGAATGTCAATGCTGAAGATAGAGATACCTCACACCTCTGCTACTGCCTGTTTCCTATGGAGGGGTTTCGAGTTGTAGAAGCTCTTATTAAACACAATAAGACGGAGATAAATGCGAAAGTCTGACATAGGCATTAACACCGCTCCACCTGGCCGTGATCAATAACTACGTGGGACCGTTTGTTTCAGTGCTACTCCAAGAGAATAAGACAGATCCGAACGCTCAATCTCTGGCTAATTTAACAGCACTCCACTTCGCTGTAGTGTTCGGTAGCGCTGAAATAGTCAAAGCTATACTTCAAAGGGCACATGTAGATGTTGATGTTCGGTCTAATTTTAATTTAAACCATTTAATGACGGCTAAATCTCAAGCTGATAGACAGCATTTGAGACCAGCCGCACCAAGCTCAAGTCAGACAATCCCTATTATATAATGATGCTTCGGTCAACGATCCGAGAGACCGGGTGTAAACACACTACAGTTGGTGTTATGTTTCAATTAAGTTACAAATCGTCCAATATTTATCTGACCGTCGGGCCAATGTAAACCAAAGAGATAAACAAACCTACACACCTCTCCTCATCGCTTCTGCTAAAGGATACTTGGAAATAACCAAATACTTAGTAGAAAGAGACGATGTAAACGTAAATATCAAAGACAAAGAGAAAACAGAACATAGCACTGCATTAGCAGTTCTCAAGAGGACACACGGATATTGGCTAAATATTTAATAACCAAAGAACGAGTTAAAACATTAATAATACGAGATGATTCACAAATCGAACGGCTTCTTCCAGTCCGTCATATGTAATAATATCGATGTAGTCCAATATTAACTGAAAGAGAAAGATGTGATTTTGATATGAGGGATGAAATAATGTAACAGCTTTAGAGCTGGCAGTCCAAGCAGGGAGTTTACAAATAACAAAATATTTAATAGAGCACACAGCTACTTTGTTCCAAGATCACAATTTAATATACATAAGCATGAAATATAAACACTATCAATTCTGAATACCTTCTGACAGATGTCAATGTTCCCACGTCCTGATTGATTAACTTCGCCATCAACTCCAATAGCTCGAAGTATGAAATACTTTAATCAATAAGGCTGATAACAATCATGAGCATCAAATATTATTTTATCGAACAAGTTATGCGAGTTTTCACAAAGCAGCTAGGGCCAGGTATTTTAAGAAATCTTTAGATATTTAATAATAGAACAAAACATGGATATTGATGATAAAGACGAAAATGGAAGGACCCCTCTGCACTACGCCTGTGAGAGAGGCAATCTAAACATAATAAAATCATAGTTAATAAAAAAAAGATAGCAGGTATGCAAGTATAGATAAGCTAGATGATGAGGGCAGACATTGCCTGCATTATTCCGCAGCCTCAGGGTACTTGCACATAGTTCAATATTTAGTCAAAGAAACAGAACATTGGACTTTAAATATCCAATCTAATAGTAAATGAAACGACTTTTATTTTTAGCATTAAATATCATAGATTAATCTCTGACTAAATTTATTAAGATTTTAATGAATTGATGTTATGTTAGAAACGGCGATGACTACAGTGTCTTACACCAGGCTGCCAGGTATGGTATGACTGACATCGTCAAGTACCTGATACAAGTTAAGAAATTGGATTTTCATAGTAAAGATTACAATAAAAATACAGTGTTGCATATAACAGCCATATATGGTCATTTAGACATCATCAGATATCTACTAAATGAAAATCAAATGGACATAAACCTGAGAGGGGAGAACGACAGAACTATCTCTCATTTAGCATCCTATAACGGCCATTTAGACATAGTTAGATATTTATTGGACGAAAAACAAGTTGATGTTTATAATAAAGACAGAGATGGAATAAAATATTTTACATTTATCTGAAGAATGGTTCATACCAGTAGCCAAGTATTGATGATAATAAGAAATGAACATAGACGAAAAGGGGGAGAGGGTGCTTCGCCTTCCTCCTGTCGCAATATGAGTTTAAGTATCATCAAGTATTTAGTAGATGAATTTGAACGCTAATATTTTGGGATAAAGATGTTAAAATAACAATGTGTCTTGGAATTTGGCGTAAAGTATTGGACATCTTATGTAATTCTTTAAAAATATTTAGCTAATGGAAAAGAAATATTGACATTTACAAGAAAGATTTCTTAATAACAACCAAGTAATCTTGCACAAAGCTATTGAATATGGCCCTTTAACTATTGTTAAATATTTAATAGAAGAAAAAAGATTTGATGTCAATTTAAAGGGTCATAAATATCGAACAATATTGCATTTAGGAGCAGAAAATAATAATTTGAACATCGTTAGATACTTAGCTGACGAGGCAAAGGCCGATGGTTAATGCCCATCTGACGAATTCAACAGAAACTCCACTGTACTTCGCCCAGCAAAGGAATCCATCCAAAAATGGTCGGCCTGTTAGTAAGTAACGAGAGAGTTGATATAAACGCTCGGATCTCTGACGGCTGGACAGCTCTCCACTACGCTTCGTACCTCGGACATACAGCCGTAGTTGAACGTTTGCTGAGAAGTAATAAAATAATAATAAATGCTAAAACCTCGAAAGGATTCACAGCTCTACACGAAGCCCCATTTGCTGGTCATCTAGCGGTAGTTAAACTATTGCTAAATCACCAAGATATACTCATAGATGTCAGGGATAATCGCAATGAAACAGCCTTGCAAAAAGCTCAGAGGTAACCAGCAATTCGAGTTGCCTAAATTGCTGGAACAAGAAGTTACACCGGTCCGCTTGTAAATCCATGTACTTAGAAACACTGCTGATCAAACGGTTCTGTTGATTGTTGATGGATTTTGGTTTAATTTGAACGACAAAATGGAATTACAATGTCATAACATACCGTAGGAAAGGTTAAGTAAAGAGAAAAGTTTTTAGAGTTTGCACCAACTCTTTAATTATACATTTCAGGTGTTTTGAACTGTGCCTCTAAATTGGCAGTGCACAGCATTATTAAAGTTAGAATTTATCTATAAATGTTTTAACGCATCCCCTTTGTAAAATACAGAAAAAATGAGATACGAGTACTAAACAAACATTCCAAAGAAAAATTTATTCAGCATGGGAACAACCGTGCCAGAATTATTTTCAACTTATAATGTAAATATACATTTTGTACTAATATAATACAAATATACATACAATACATTTCAATTTTATTGAATAATTGAATTTAAACATAATGGTCATTTAACATCCAGCAACTTAAGCTATCACCCCGTATAAGCACCTAAAAAAATGTTAGAAAAATGTGACAAAAAAATTAATTCAATAACTTTTTCTGCTATCATTCACACAGTCAGACAGAGTAGATTACACCAAGTCCTTTAACTCAATAAACTGACTCATCAGGTTGGCCCAAATGTTTTAGCACTATTCTCACCGCACTGTATCTTTTGACATGGAAAAAACAGCTGTTTTAATAGAAACAGCAGGTGTCCAACTTCGGAAAGAAAAAAATACCAACAGCTACTTGGGTGACATCACAGGACAACCAGAGTACAACCCCTTCCCTCTAATATATTATATTTCTTATGCTCATACATAAGGAATTAACAAATGCAATAATTATCTGTGCTACCTCTAGATAATAAAGATGCTGACAGCATTTTGTTTTTATAATGACGATATCCTATGTATCCATTGGCAAATGGATACATAGGATGTCGTCATTTATAAGCAAAACTCTGTCACCATCTTGGACGTACCCGCAAAGCCGACTGATTGCCATTATAGAGCCAACTACACAAAAATGTTAACAACATTAACATGGTAGCAGTGAAAAATTCATATCAAGACGAAATTTTGTAAGTTTATTAAACGTATTAGGAAAGGAACACAGCTGTGCTAAGTTATAACGGCATTGTCTCAATTTCTTTGAATTTGAAATGCCGTTTCACAAAAAGATAAATGTCTTCCATTTATTGCTGGCCAATAAATTTTGTCTCGGAAGTGGTATGAAGGTGACTACCATAAAGATTTTGAGATTAGTGAAAAATTTTATATCAGAATTTCTCATATTCCTCTACATAAATACATTTATTGTAATAATTAATTATTTATTCATCATTAATTAGATATAGATTGAGTATGCAAGGATGCTGTAATAAAAATATTAAACAGTTTTAAATAATTAATCAGATATAAAAAAAACAAAGCTTGAAATAAATTTAATTATTTTATTTTTTATAAACAAAATCAAAATTAACAAAATGAAATATATATCTTCTAATATTATAAAACATTTTTGAAATGTAAAAAAATATATGTATTTACATATTTTAATTCTTAATAGTATATGTGAAGTACGAAAATTTTGGTATGGTTATACAGCCATATACCAAGATAGCTGTATATCTCTAAGAGACATAGCCTAAGAGGTCTATAGCCCTCAGAAAATTATTGCCACCTCTGAATTTAAAGGGCCTTGGAAAAGGATGAATTAGGGTTTGAGCATTACCTTTTACTTTAAAAATATTTTAAGAAAAATAAAGAAAGAAAGGTCTTCTTTTTCTTTCTTAAGGACAGATAAGGACCTGGAGTCTCGGCTTCCTTTAGCCTTGGAGGTTGGATGTGGCCCTGATGACTTTGTTAGCCTTGGAGGTTGGAAATGCGCCCGATGACTTAGCTTCCTTTACCTTTGGAGACGGGCTATAGCCCAGATATTTTTATACAGTACATTAGGAGATGCAACGTGTCTCTTTATTATTCATCAAACAAAAAAAAACAAAAATGCTGAGAATGCATATGATACAGCTTGCACCTATATTTAGTATAGCAGTGCGGGTAAATGTTTATTGCCTGAGTCTCCTCTGTCTTAAGCCATCGAGAAACATAGAGTTCAGAGCAAACTCCCGAGGATGAGTTTTTGTATCCAAGATGACATCATCAAATTGCAAATATGATATTAACGCTTCAGGCAAACAAAAATTGTGCAAATTTTGTAGAAACACGCCACTAAAATCCATACTCTCGACAGAAGGGATTTGATAGCAAGATTTACTCCGTTGACTTCTCACTGCACTACGACAGATGTGTTTAAGAGATGGAAATGGATAATTCTTGACATTGTAACACTGTTGCACATCAATGACAGAGTGTTGTGATACCAATCTCTTGCAAACGTCTACCTCCCAAGGGCAACAATATCTACATAAAAACGTTATTGTTTTGACAAAAGGGCTGATGCCTAGATTGCTTTTAATAATATACTTAGTCAATAATTGGAGAATCTGAAAAGGCTCGAGATAGTTAGAATACCTCAACAGATAAGACAGTCCAAATAGAGAATTATGGACACAGAAATTAAACAGTATATTATTTTTCTCTATTTCTCCTGACAGTTTACAGTAAGGATCAGCCCTGGCCCCGCTCTCAAGCATTTTAATAAACAATTGTGCACAGTGGCAAGAGTCGCTGAGTTCCTGGGTCATAGCATGGTCGACATAGTGTGAAGTTATAAGAGTTTCCAGACACGTATGAACATATTCAGGAGGATTAGCATTAATTAAAGGATCTAGAGGTAACTTCTTATTCATGTATAACTCAACCACAGATTTTGAAAAATCAGGCGAATCGCAGGTATGAAATAAAAAAGCTAATGGGGGGAATATGAAATTAAGTTTTACTAAAGGACAATTTAAAACTGAATCTTTAAGACCTTCCTTTAAAAACAGCAATTTTAAACCGTTTAAAAACTCTGCGTCTATTAATAAACAAGGCAAGCTAGACCGCACAAGTCGATTTGTACTTTCACACTTCTCATTGATAACATCGTGAGGTGTCGCATCCAGTAGCAATTGAAAACATCTTTCTGAATTGTGGGCGGCAAAATGAAGGGCAATCAATCCGTGCTTGTTGTACTTAGAAGTGTCGCAGCCTAACTCTAGGAGTCTGCTGACTGTATTAGCAGCATTAGACTGAGCGGCAAACATGAGTAGTGTGAAGCCCTCGCTATCTGCTATATCCCCCACAGACACACCTCTCGGTACACTCACAACAAGTGCATTTAATGTTTCTACATCATCACTAGATGCTGCCATGTGAAATACAGTCTTCTCGTCAGTATCTTTCAGCATGACATTGGCACCTTTGTCTATTAAATACCTGAAACAGCACATTTTCTTATGTTATTAACTTCAAAAGACCATTAAAAAAATTACCCTATATGTCATTATTCCTTACAATTTCAAACAAACTTTGCTATTGTAATGTCATGTTTGCCCAAATATAAATGCCATATAACTCCACGTCTCTAGCATAAATACACAGGGCACAACGGTCATAACACACACATACTGACAGACAAATTTGTGAAAACCACTCAGGAGGTCTTAAAATCACCATCATTTTTAAAGCAAACACAATACTTTTTCTATATACCTTTGGTATAAATAAATAACCATTTATTGCACATCACACAAATAATTACTTACAATAATAAGTTATTACAAATATACATTATTACGATTAAATTACCTTTGGTATAAATGAGTTAAAGTAAAATAAAGTTAAACATTCTAACAGCATACCTGACAGCGTCTTGGCTTTTATTTTGAGTCGCCAGCATAAGAGGGGTTGTATCAAAATCATCCTGTGAATTAACATCAACGCCTGCATCAAGAAGTAATCGAATAACTTGAATGTTCGGATGCCTGGCGTTGCAAGCAAAATGCAAAGCATTGGCGTTAACATTGTTTTTAATATTAACATCAGCACCATGGTCTAGTAATAATGAAACAGTGTTGTGCAAACCAGCATATGATGCTAAGCATAATGCAGTGGCACCTGAATGAGTGATGTGATCAACATATCTGCAACAATAAAAGAAAAAAATTTATGAGGCTAATTCAAAAACAAGAGGCATTCAGCCTTATGGCAGATTTTTGTGCCCTAGGCGTTTCTATGAGACACTATTTTCAAATGTATTTATAAAAAAAAAACGTGATTTGCTTACATTATGTTATATATGTCAATAAAGAAAAACAGAACTAGTACTGATAATAAAATGTAACTTTATACTATTGTTAGACATACTTAGTTGTACATGTGTAAAAAAATTTAGCACGATCTAAACATAATTCATAATTAGGTCATTACTTTTATGTTCTATAAAGCCATGATAGAGAGTAGGTTGAACTATGGTGTCCTTCTCTGGGGCCATGCAAATACAAACTGTCTCTTAATATTACAGAAGAGACTAATAAGAATAATGCTCTCACTAAACTTCAAAACATCTTGCAAAAAATCTTTCCAAGATTTAAAAATAATGACTGTTGTAAACATATTTATTTATAAATCCCTGTTGTACATAAAAATGAATGAAAATAACTTTTTAACTATCAGTCATAACTACAAAACTAGATCTCATAGAAATATTAGTGTACCATATCACAGACTTATAAGTCAGAGGTCGGATACAATCTCTAGGAATCAAGTTTGCAATCATCTAAGTGTATCAGCAGAAACCTTACTTTTAATATTCAGGGAGAAAATCAAAATATTTTAACAGACAAAGCCTTTATAGCCTTGATGAATACTTTAATGCAAAAATATGAATTATTTTAATATATAACATGTTTTGACTTTTTCTGTTGTTTACTTGTATAAATTTAATAGAAATAAAGATTTATTTATTTATTTATTATTGTGGGTTATTGACGTCACACATATTTCATAAACTAAAGGGTTAGGGCAGAGACTATAGATACTTAAACAGTAAGATTGTCGACTCAATGGTGGGAAAATTTGGATTCCAGACGACGCTAGCGCTGCAGCGGACCTACCTTTCAATTGAGTGAGCGTGTCTTAATTTCCCGCTTTATGCCCACAGTCAGTTTGAAATTTAATTTTTATACTTTGTATAGTTTATACTTCTAACTAACCCTACCACTTTAATCTTACACATAAACACTTGTGATTATTTTTAAGTTTTTCATTTAAGTAATTTATTAATTTAATTGATTCAATCAGGTAATAATGAAAAAGTGGCTAAAGTTTTACACGTACTAAAAGATAGATTTTGGCATTTAATGTAGCCTGTACTTTAATTACATCGGCGAGATGCGCACATGTGATTAAATGTAATTACCTGGTGAAATCGACTAAATCAATAAATTAATTAAATGAAATATACTTATCTGCCATCATCAGCGTTCTCTGGAAGTTTTAAAAAGGTTTCTATTTACTTTTAGTTTCTGAATTTTGGAAATACAGAACATGCAACGGCGAACCGTTTTTGTGAAAAATACATACAGAAAACAATCAATTTTATAATAATAATAAATGTAGCTGTCATAACCAAGAATTGTCATGGTATTCATAAATTTAAATATAAAAATAACATCAGTCATCTTTGGAAAGCTATTGGGGTTAGTTCATAAAATGTCCGCACCGGTCCGCCGCAGCGCTATTTTTAGTAGCTTGCGATAATGGAATCCAAACTTTTCCTCATTTAAGTTAACCCCCCCTGGGTTAGGGACATTAAAAAGGTTGAGTTTGGTACCAAGTTTCATTTCTTTTTTATTTTTTAGTAAATTTTATGTATTTTTTATATTTTATTAATGTGTTGATTTTTTTTTCTCTTCTATGTTTGTATAAGATTGTTGTGTCCTAGGTGTTTCTATGAGACACAATAACTATGGTATGCTTTCTAAGAACAAAAATCTCGTACATATACATATTCTTCATCAGTGAGTCCCCCCTTCACTATTCTAAAGTATAAATTCTAAAAAAAGACAAGTTTTTTTTTAAAGGAAATTTGCTAAAAGTTAAATAACTATAGTACTCACCCTCCAGAATCTAAAAGCATCTTCATAATATTAAATGTAGATGAAGATCTGGCAGCAAGGTGTAGAGCAGTCCTGCCAACATTATCACATGTATTCGGGCTCCAATTACTCCTCAATAATTTTTTAACTAATTTTTCATCTCCATTTATCACAGCAGTGAGTAATTTATTGCAACTCTGTTTGTTTTCAAAGTCAAAGTCTATTCCAGTCACGCTAAACATTAAATGAGCAAACACATTAGATTAGAGTTACACAAACATAAGAGCCCCCAATTTACATACATGGTATTTGGTGGGTCAACCTAAATTACATGTATAAATCATAGTTAAGTTTCATGTATGTAGCAAATACTCCGGCATTGGTATAAGTGAAGTTTGTCACAAATAAATACACATACAATATAAGTTGTGAGAGACGCCTATGAAAGTAAGTCATCATTGATGGCTCACATAATGTCATGTCCCACTCTGTTTCATTGAGTCTAACTCATCAGAGCACCGACAGTTTAGCAGTTAGACATAATGAAACAAAGTGGGCCATGACCTTACATCAAACCATCAATGTTGTCGAATGATGCTTTTGCTTTTCCTAGGTTCCTATCATGCAAATAGTTGAAGTGATTTAACTATTCATGTTTTGCAAAACTTGGTAGTATCAAATGATAGATGTTTGCTAGCAAAGCATGATGGCAGTAAGGGAGCAGCATACTACTTGACCAATCACCTGAACCATTGGGGCAAATCCTCTGGCATGAGGCAGAGCAAACTCATGTTAAAAGGACCCAATCCTAAGCTGACTGAGGGTCTCCTCGATCTAAGCAGAAATGATCTCAGAACAGTAACTGGACTATTAACTGGTCCATACCATCATAGGCCAAGAGCCCAAGGGTGTTTTGTTAATAAAAAGTGTAATGGCTGGAACCAGTCTCAATTTTTTTCGTAAATACCTTCCTGAACAAGGATCTACAATTCTGCCGACTCGTATCAGATGGGTGTCCCAGGCAGAACGCACTTTACAGGTCAAATTTACCACCCAAGTTAACAAACAGTGTAATGGCTGGAACAGGTCTCAATTTTTCGTAAATACCTTCCTGAACATGGATCTGCAATTCTGCCGACTCGTATCGGATGGGTGTCCCAGGCAGAACCTTTTACCCCTAAAGTGCGTTCTGCCTAGGACACCCATCCGATACGAGTCGACAGAATTGCAGATCCTTGTTCAGGAAGGTATTTACAAAAAATTGAGACCGGTTCCAGCCATTACACTTTTTATTAACAAAAAACCCCTGGGCTCTTGGTCTATCAGTAAGTACAAAGATAACTCGGTGTGAAGGCTTCAGATACAGCAACTGCCACTCATACATTTTTAAAATGTTAGACTCTTGCCTTTAAAAGCTTGCCTCTCACAATAAATTATCACTAGTTAAGAAGATTTTTGTCCGGGGAAATTTCAGTGTGAGTTCAGGCTCTGTCAGCGCCCTGACCAGTTAGATGTAACAACACAAAGGGGGACTCGACATGTTGTCGAGTTATCAATGATGACGATAAGCATCTGGCTCTAGGGTCGTCAGCCTACCTAACTAGAATACATACTAAACTCATATATTGTGTCAACTATTCATATTTCGAAAAACTCGGTAGTATCAAATGACAAAACAAACATACTCATCATTGTCGACTTGTGCCTGGTAATTCTCCATTTCTCAAGAACATGAAATCAAGAAATTACTTAAATTACTGCTACAAATGTGCTACAACAATACCCCTTATATCCTTTATCTCTATGAACAATTCTTCAGGTTAATTTTTGAACAATAAATTTAAAGCCGTACATTTTCAGAATCCATTCTTCTTCTTTTCTCTTTTTTTAGTCCCGATTTAACATGTCGGACATAATTCTTACATATCTTTTACTTTAATTTTTTAAGTCTTAATCTTAATGTGATCTTATTTTTTAATGTGAAGAAATAAAATAATATCTTATCTTATTAATTAATGTGAAGTCTTAATCTTATTTTTTTATGCTCAATTTTCTTACCAATCAATTGCCCTTTTGTTGCTTTTCTTGATTTTATCAGGTTATGGCTTCTACTTATTTTATTTGGCTCTCTGTAATTAATTTATTTTAAACACTATTTTTGAGTAATGACTATATTAATATAAATAATGTCTAATATTACATATTTTTTTTAATTTTATTTTTACAATCAAAAAGTACAAGGCTGAAAGCCTGTATAAACTTGAAATATAAAATAACAAGAAAGTATACAAGTAAGAAATACAAAACATATTAAAAAATGAAATAATTCAAAAAAAATATTATTAATTTATTATATTTAATGTCCTTAATAGAAATGTATTATTTCTTTATTATTTTAATTAATTAATAATTTTATATTTTAATTAATTAATATTAATTAATTAATAATATTAATTAATATTATTAATTAATGCTCCCACTTTTACTGTAAATTTCCGACTAATTATATATTTCACTCTCCCATACCTAGAATAAAAAGATTTTCTAATTCAATTCAAGAAATAGACCTCTTTCATGTCATATGCTACACCATATAGTGTTAAGATAGAGTGGCTGTATATGATATCATATGGTATTATCATATCATATGATATTATCATATCATATGATATACAGGTACTCTAGCAAATTTCCTTTTGTCTGTATATGGTTCTGTATGAAGTATAAGACAGTTTTCTTTGTTTGGTCGGCGGTAAAGTTTTGTCATATGTTCTGATAAGGCCGTAAGCCGTAAGGTTAGAGTTGTCAAGTATTTGGTCGTTATGTGTGTCAAGTCCTTTTTTTTTTAAAGTTTAAGAGGTCTCTCCTGTGTATGCTTGAGGGTAGTTTTTACATGGTATTCTGTATATAACATTGCATGTTTAGGCATTAGAAGGGGGTCTTTTAGTTTTGAGAAATATTTAATGTAGAAATCAATAAGCATTTTAGAGCAATTTTGATGTTGCAGTCTTTAAATAAGTTTTTAATTAGGTATGTATCATTTCTGTCATTTTTAAGAACTAAAGAAGCTCAGGATCCCAGGGTGAAAGGTCTTCATCAATTTATTTTCAATAAATTTTAATAAAAAAGGCCTAAAGTCTTCAATAATTAAATTGATATTACAATGCAGAACAGTCCAAAAGCTCTAAAGATATTATAATTTTAAAACAAAGAGACGAATACTATTTTTAGTCTCTTATTTACTAGTTTTAGTCTCTTTGTTTTAAAATTATAATTTTATTTATTTTTTTATTAAATTATAATTTCAATTTTATAATTATAATTATAAAGTTATTATGATTTTTGTTGGATCATAAAAGTTAAGCAGTTTTAAGCGTGGTCAGTGCTGTATGGGTGACCGCTGAGAATAAAGCAGATGCGCATCTAATATATGAGGACGAGCGAAGCGAGTCCGAGGACATGCTGCAGTATTAAGTTGGCGAAATGTGTATTCTGAGGATGAGCGAAGCAGGGAGGATGAGCGTAGCGAATCCGATATGATGAGGAAAATTTCCGAGGAAACCCGCCCCCGATTTTTTTAAGTGTTTTTACAACATCACAAATCAACTCAAACAAATCAACACAAACATCAACAAATATTTTGATGAGTTATAACTGTCCAACGTAATACTTTTTTTGAACGTAAATGAGAAATATGAAAAAGGAGAAGAAGTGATCTTCTTCAAGGTGGAAATCGGCTTGTGAAGTGCAAAAATTATTAAAGCAATTTTTGTTAACAATTAGTAATTATTTAGTATACTTTTCCATTGGTAAGTTAAATGAATATCTATTTCAATAATTAATTTATTAAACTTAGACATAATGACTTTTTTATTCTGTTTACTTATGTTGTGTTGTTCGTGTTCAAGCTTAGAGAGTTCCCAAGTTTGTTTTTTTTAATTATTACAATTTTATTTCATATATGTTTCTTTTTGTCATATTTATTTTAACATGTTTATTATGAGTAATCCGTTTTTGGAAAATTGAATATTACATGAATATTTCTGTCGGCTTTGCTGTTTTACATTTTAGAGGTTATGTTTTGTCCTCGTTTGCTTGTTGTCAACTTGAGTTGATACTTTAGTGGAATAGAATCAGGGATCCTAATCGATTTTAAGAAAGGGTTCGATTTTTCTCGATATAATAAAATGGCTGTCACTCTGTAATGGACAGGTTCTTCCCATTATATTTTGTAAACAAACTAAAGATGTTTGAAATTTATATAGTAATTCAATTCGATGTAAACAAGCCAAACATATTTGGAGGTTGTAACCTGACTTTTTTTATAAATTACTTTTGACGTCATACAGGAATCGGTATAGGCGGGTAACATTGAAAATTCTCTAATTATTCCTGCAATGACGTCAATTCTGGACTACTACCTCACATGAATAACAATATTTGACATTGGGTACCCTATAACCCAATGTTTTGTTCTCTATAACTTATGGAGTAGATTATTAGTTTCTTTTTTAAAAAGTTATTCGTGAATAATTTGACATAGGGTGTATGCAGTTATTCTTTTTAGATGAAGTATGAAATATATATTTTTTTAATAGGCCTCTATTTCCCTGAGTACATAATATACTCTTTTGATTATTAAGTACCACCTAAAGAAGTTACTGTGAGAAGCAAATTGAAAGTCATTGGAGAGTACTCATCTAAACAAGTGCTGAGTTTTGCTAATACTTATATCTCTTATTTAACATTTGTTTTCAAGGACTGGAGGCCTAAGGCTATCTACTCTACACTAGTAGGCGAAACCTACTAGAAATGGCTATACCGCCATATTTGCTGGGGCCCAACCCTTGGGCCTCAGCAATGATGGCCCAAGCACAGCAGCAGCAGATGGCTGCCGTTGCTCATGCCCAGGCAGCGCATGCCCAAGCAGCAGCTCAGGCACAGGCACAAGCCGCTCAGATGGCGGCAGTTCATCAAATTCAGCAACAACAGTTTCATCAACAAATGCAAGCCGCTGCACATCAGCAATCCCAGCCTTCGATACCCAAGCATATCGATGTCATACCTGAAGAAAAGCTTCAAGAAAAAGGTAAATAATGTTTAAAATTAATTAAAAAAATATTTACAAGTTAACATACAATTTTGGCACTTTTTAAATGGTGCCATTTGATTATGCTATTACATCATTTTGAATAATAAATTGATTTTGAATCCTGCAGAGGACTGACCTGTACCAAAATTATTTTGGGAGGGATAGCATTAGATGTATGGTACTGAGACATATTCCCTAGTTATCAATCATTAAACACAAATAATGGTCTTCTATGAAAATCAAATAAAAGTCAATAAAGTCATGTTGTGGCTTTATTGTTTTTCCTTTGTCTCTTCTGACTCGACTTAAGATTAAGATTTATTTATTATTTTAAAAGCATACATACAGTATAATATTAAATAACAGCATAAAACATTTATAAGTAATATAATAATAAAAGTCTATTTGACAATGGAATATGCAAATGAAACTATGAAAATAATAAATTATTTAATAGCCGCATAAGCTATAGCTTGTGCGCGGCTATAATTTATAGATAGTATTTGTTTTTTATAATGTTAATCATTTATGATAATTTATTTACAAATATTTTGTTAATTTATAAATTTAATTACATTTCAAAGGTGAAAATTCCATGCATTTTGGTTAATTAAAACAAAACATTTTTTTTCCTTTTCATTTTTTAAATAGAAAAAAATAATACATATTATACAAAAAATAAAAACTAAGTATATTAAAAGTAGATGGATTTAGGTTAGTTAAATATAAGTTTTAAGTTTTAGTAGGTGGCGGATTTAGCCACCGTATAACATCTTTTTTGTACTCTTTGAAGTAAAGATTAGATTTAATATGGTTAGGTAATTAATTAAAAATAATAGGACCTCTTGCTGCAGCGTGACGTTGCATGAGGGATGTTCTACATCTGTAAGTTCTCACAAGTCTATTTTGCTTATTTCTAGTGCTTAAATCTTTCTTACTTTTTACTTGTATTTACAGTTTTTACTCTCTGCTTGAGATATAGCCAGAGCAGTTAAAAGAAATAATTGCTATCACATTAAGTTTCTTGTCAATCCCTAACACTTTTTGATTCTTTGTTTTAGCTCAAAAGTGGCAACAACTTCAATCTAAGAGATTCGCTGAGAAAAGGAAATTTGGTTTTGTTGATGCTCAGAAGGAGGACATGCCTCCAGAACACATCAGAAAAATCATTAGGGACCACGGTGATATGAGTAGTAGGAAATACAGACATGATAAGAGAGTTTATTTAGGGTAACTATTATTTGACTAATTTAGATGTTTTAAAATGATGTTTTCACTAATTTAATTAGGGTCTACTGTCTTTTTGTTTTTTGGTAAAGTTCTTCAGTAAGTTTAAAACTGGCGATTATTATTACACAGTGCTGGTGTTTTAAATAACTATGGGGCCTAAGTAGGAGGTGGTCTGCATGTAGTTTTATATCAAACAACTTGTTATTGACTAAGGCCTGTTCAAAGAGATAAGCGGTATAAAAAAGAATTTCATATTCTTGTTCATTGCACCAAAAGTAACTAAGATCACCCAGGTCTGTCACAACCGGTGCGGCCGTTTTGAAAACTGACCACTGTTGTATTACTGAAGTAGTTATAACTCTGTGGTTTTTTAACACATTGAAATAAAAGAACCACCAAACTAAAGGTGGTAAACTGGACTACCAAAATGTTCCTTAGATTTGTTTTGTCCATTTTGTCCAAGAGTGAATTTTAACTGCTTTAAAGGTTTTTAAAGAACAAAAAATAATAAACTTTAATCTTTAAAGTGCAGTGACTTGGTTACTGTGCAACCGATTTTCAATTGTATATAACCAAATTAATGAGGTGTCTATGAAGTTGAAAAATTGAATCTTTTATGTTTCTTTTGCAATTAATACTTTAGAAGATAAAAGCGAAAAAACCCGTGTGAACATCTCAATTTTATCAATGTCAACATCTTGACATTGCAAAAATAAGCCTAGTTAAATTGTTATGTAACTAGGCTGTTAATGAGATTTTAATGCTGCAAAAATTTGTTTATTCACGCATAGCTGGACATTTTAAATCATATATAGTCTTAGAAGACTCTTAACATTAATTTATAATATAACTTCATTCCATTTGAATCAATAATAATTTTCAATTATTTTAGTAGAGAGCAACTGTTAACTGTTTAAACAATTCATTAAATAAAGTGGTATAAATGACCTCAAAAGAAGAAAAAACGAGAAAAGAACCTAACAAGAGCCCAGTGAACTTATATCAGTATTACATCACTTAATCTTTAACAAAGGAAAAAAAATAAAGATAGTATTGTCAGCCATACCTTGCTGGTATAGACAAGAAAAAAGAGAAATTAAGAAGAAGTTTATTCACTAGAGGAGCAAATCAATAATTAATGTCCAAAGAAATAAAACAGCTTTATAGCCTTGTTGCGTTTAATATTTTTTTGGGGGCACAGTCTGTAAAAAAGTAAATACATTAATATTTTAATTTACTTACCACTTTGCATTGCGACTGTAAAGTAAAACTTACTGCTGGCGTTATGAGGTAGAAAATAAACCGTGGGCTCAGCAACTATTATTGTTAACTTACAAACCTGTTATTTCTATAAAATAACTACTATCATTTAACTAGAAGAAACCTATAATTTTGCCTGAAGAAGAAAATTTAATTTATAATCCAAAATATAATATAACTATGAATCGACATAAATTCTACAAATTAAAGCTAAAAAATTGAACTAGAATAATAAATAGTCTAAAACAAAACAAATAAAATAAACAGAACTCTTTTTTTGTTCCACAGCCTTTGGCTGACTTAGATTAATAAATGTAAAAAAAATACAATATCTTAAATTACCAACTAGAAAATCTAATTAATGGACTACTACTACTACTACTACAAACCTGTTGATTGTTGTTTGTGTTTCTTTCAGAGCCTTGAAGTACATGCCGCACGCTGTCATGAAGTTACTTGAAAACATGCCGATGCCTTGGGAACAGATCAGAGATGTCAGATCATTGTATCACATCACGGGAGCTATTACTTTTGTTAATGAAATACCTTGGATAATAGAACCTGTCTATATTGCTCAGTGGGGGTGAGTGCCCATATCTTCTTTCATTTCTCTTAGATATTTATACTTTGAATATAGTTAAGGGTATTTGCTGTTACTATTTAGTAATGATTTTCTTTGTGTCACTGAAGATGGCCATGAATATAAAACATTTATTGGTGCTCTGCTGTTTCTTTATTGTGTTAAACGGGATAGTACCCGGTTCAGTTTGTTTTTATTGATGTGATTCACTAACTCATCTTCTCAAAACTATAAATAAATAAACTATGACAACAGACTAATTAAGAAAGTATTGGTCTGATTTATGCTTAAAATAATACTTTATTTAGAAGGAGCACTACTGATAACACGAAAGCCGGTTGACTGGTGCAACTAAGTAATGCTGCGAACCTAACAAAATAAAATGTTTTTTTAACAAAGTTGGTAATATTTCCGGTTGTTGAAGTATTTAATTAAATTATTTATTAATGCTTCATTACTTATTAATTCTAAATGTATAAAATGGTTAATTATAATATTTTAGGTATAAGAAAATGTATTTGAACGATTATAACAAGAAAAATTTTAATTATGCATTATCGAGATGGCATTTATGAAATTAATATAATTATTATAAGCCTTTAGATCCATGTAAAACTATTTAATTATATTATGAGAATTGATAATCAACTTGTTTGTTTTTTACTAAACAAAATTTGTCCAATAGATCCGTGTTTACCCACATATGTAAATGAAACAAACTTATTTAGTTTACGAAATAAATAATAATGTGTATCATTGTGTTCAAAAAATAGTATATGAGACTATTGTATGACGTCAGAACTGGATACTTCCATTGTTACTGTATTGCTATCATACAATATTTAAATTTATAATAGTGGGGGAGTCAAAATATTTAAATACGACAGGAACTAATAAACAATTTAAATAATGGCGGGCTAGCACACCGACTATGTAAGGATGGCAACATAAAAGCAAAAAAAATATGTTGTTGTCAGGTTGGCAGCATTACTTAGTTGCACCAGTCAACCGGCTTTCGTGTTATCAGTGAAATTACTTTGTGTTTACGGTCCTGTGCTCCTTCTATATATAGTATTATTCTAAGGATTTATGCAATACGTGAAATAAAAACTATTCTAGAAGCAATTGTTAACAGTCTCTATAGGTTCTGTAACTTTTTACTTAGGAAAAATACAGCATTTTCGTGTTGTATTTCTTATTTTGTCATTACCTAATCTAATTGTATAATTTCTTCATTTTTTGTTGATGTTAGAACTATGTGGATAATGATGAGAAGAGAAAAGAGAGATCGTAGACATTTCAAGCGGATGCGTTTCCCTCCATTTGATGATGAAGAACCGCCACTAGATTACGCTGACAATGTGTTAGACGTAGAGCCCCTCGAAGCCATCCAGATGGACCTCGACCCTGATGAGGACTCACCCATACTAAATTGGTTTTACGACCATAAGCCCCTTATCAATTCAAAGTAAGATAAATTCACTCTATTATAGTGTAACTTGACTTCTCATTGTTCTTAAAAAGCTATCCTGTAAACCATTCATAAAAACACTCCATACATTTTTCCGAAAATTATTCAACTGCATTCATTTTGCTCCCAGTTTATCAATTCCATGCATTTATGCTTTTGGAATGTTAAACTCTATTCATATTTGCTGCTGGTTTGTTGAACTCTATATGTTTCTGTTATGGAATTGTATGAAGGAGTTAAATCCCCCGACTGGAAGAGATGATGTTTCACTCAGTAACTAGGTGATGTTTTTGAACCCTTTTGGTTATTGTAGTGTATTTTACTATTGATGCCAGCATAAAACACGGTTAAATTATGTAATCTTTATGTCATACTTGTTCATTTGCTTTTCTGTTTAACTTTGGTTATTCCTCATATTTTATCAGTGATGTTTTGTATGTTACAGGCGTGTTAATGGCACAACATACAGGAAGTGGAACTTGGAACTTCCACAAATGGCAACTCTCTATCGTTTAGCTAATCAACTCCTCACTGATCTTGTTGATTATAATTATTTCTATTTATTTGACACTAAATCATTTTTTACTGCCAAGGCATTAAATATGGCTATACCCGGTGGTCCTAAATTTGAGCCTCTTATCAAGGATGCCAACCCTGCGTGAGTATCCAATTTAGTTTGTTTAAAAAAATGAGCGAATTTGAAGTAAAATATTAATATTTCAGCATTATCAATTTAAAGTTAAATAGATGCAAGCAGACACTGACTACATACATTTATATTTTAATAGAATGGAACTCCATCAAGTAGGTTTAGTTATTTTAGTTTAGTTATTTCAATTTAAAATTGCTGGTTTCAATTTATATCATAGGTATGAGATCAGCTGTTCCCACTTACACAGTTAATTTATCTAAATAAATATCAGTTGAAAGGCTTCATTTCTGTCAATTCATTATCAATTTCCAAAAAATAAAATACATTTTATGTTTTATTAATGTTACAGAGATGAGGACTGGAATGAATTTAATGATATTAATAAGATTATTATAAGACAGCCAATCAGGACAGAGTACAGGATTGCTTTCCCTTATCTCTACAACAATCTTCCTCATTATGTTCATCTTTCTTGGTAATTGATTCATAATAGTTTGATTTAAGTCATCATTACACTATTCTTGACGTGTTAGAAAAATTGTGAGTGCAAATGCTAAGTATGAGTGCCGGGGAATGACATGATGTGAGCCGGCTGATTGATTCAACATGCAACGGAGGCAGAAACCTTTATTTTCCCTTCTACTCTGGTTCACCACCACACCCTTGATTTCTGATCCGTGGTTCAGGTGACACCTAAAGGACCAAATTACATGACTTGTACCTCACAGTACTCCAACCCTAAAATTGGTTCTGTTGTTCTAAATGTTGTATTTTACCATTTCAATTGAAATTGTGTGGATGTATTTACAACTCACTGTCATCCAGGGGGGGTTAACTTAAATGAGGAAAAGTTTGCGGCTATTTTATAATCTGTCAAAAATGGCAGATTATAAAATACAGATACAGTTTTCTGTATGTATTTTTCACATAAACGGTTCGCCGTTGCATGTTCTGTATTTCAAAAATTCAGATACTAAAAGTAAATAGAAACCTTTTTAAAACTTCCAGAGAACCTTACTGATGGCAGATAAGTAAATTTCATTTGATTAATTCATCGATTTAGTCGATTTTATCAGGTAATTACATTTAATCACATGTGCGCATCTTGCCGATGTAATTAAAATACAGGCTGCATTAAATGCCAAAATCTATCTTCTAGCACGTGTAAACTTTAGCCACTTTTTCATTATTACCTGATTGAATCAATTATATTAATAAATTACTTGAATGAAAAACTTAAAAATAATCAAAAGTGATCTGTGTAAGATTAAAGTGATAGGGTTAGTTAGAAGCATAAATATACAAAGTATACAAATTAAATTTCAAACTGACTGTGGGCTAAAAGCGGGAAATGAAAACACGCCCACTCAATTGAAAAGGTAGGTCCCCCGCCGCGCTAGTGTCGCCCGGAATCCAAATTTTCCCACTTTGAGTCGACAGTCTTACTGTTTAAGTATCTATAGTCTCTGCTGTCATCCCAGTGTAATTGGTTTGATTTCGAATTAAAATATTTAAAATTCAGCTGTAATAGCACTTTGTCTCTTTTCTTCTTTGAATGTTGAATATATGTGACTGACCTTTGAGTTTATCTTACAAAAGTGCAATGTAATGAGCTTTCAATTTCAAATGCTTTTTTAGATGGCTTCATAAAATTGTATGTTATATTGCTTAGTGGTTGCTTTATAAAACTGGAGCAAATCAAGAAGGGGGACATAATTATTTTGGTTCACTAGTGGGTTAAAGCTCTGATAGCAATGTTGCTCCTTTGACAAATCCAATCATTACTCTACATTACATTGTCTGCTTCATTGTGTCGAGCTTTGCTCCCTGACCTACCCTAATGAGTCATCACAGTGTACATTTAGAGAGATTTTAAGATAATATCTCTTTGTGCTGAATTTGTGATATATTATATGAGTAGAGAGTTATTACTATTTGTTTCTTCAAGGCATTACGAGACAATAGTGCTGATCTTTACTTACATCCATTCTGTGGAAACTCCGTAGCAGACTCTGTGTGTAACACGATATCTGTGGGTGTTGTCAAGTAATCTCTTACCTGAGAATTACTTTAAATTCCTGTATTAGATTATTTAAAAGAAAACATATAATTTTTAAGTAATGCTGAGTGTAACAATTTTAGAAATTTTTTGTATGGATTCTCAACATAATTTTTTTAAGAAATATCTGCTTTGTATAATTATTTATTTGTGGTTGGTGGTGGCATGAATGTTAGTAATGTCGTTCAAGCAGGAATAAAAGTGGGAGCTGTATGATCTAAAAATGGCTCACTGGTTGGATCTGACCTGTATACTCGTCACATTAAACCTGAAAAAAAGTTAAATTCTTTCAGCGAATCAGGTGGTTTGTTGATTTCCCAGTAACAAATAGCATGTTGGGTTCTTTTGCTTAAATATTTGACAAAACAACTTTAATAAGAAACCTTAAAATGCTTTTGATGCTTTTTTGGTTAGTTTTGTGATCCTAATACAAATTTAATCAATTATGTTTAATGTTTATTTTATGAGCTGATTCTAATAATGGATGCTTTCACAGTTAAATGTGCTTAGGGATGGGAGTCAGGGGTAAGGGAGTAGGGCAGGGAACCACTTGTTGAGATAAATATTATACAATGCCTTCTCTTCCTCTTGTCTCAAGAACAAATACTGTTGAACCTATTATATAAAATTTTAAATATATTACTGTGCTATTGGAACAAATGGAGAATTCTAAGCAATAGGTTGTGTCTTAGTACATGTAAGGAACATTCATGTTGATGTTGTTTTCAGGTACCATATGCCCAATGTTGTATTGTTGATGTTGTTTTCAAGTACCATATGCCCAATGTTGTATTGTTGATGTTGTTTTCAGGTACCATATGCCCAATGTTGTATTGTTGATGTTGTTTTCAGGTACCATATGCCCAATGTTGTATTGTTGATGTTGTTTTCAGGTACCATATGCCCAATGTTGTATTTATTAAAACTGAGGATCCAGATCTGCCTGCTTTCTACTTTGATCCTCTTATTAATCCTATATCTCACAGGCACTCTGCAAAGGTATTTCTTTATCTATTATTTGCATAGTATCGCATCTATAGCCATAACTAAACAGTCTATTATCATACTTTACCCAGTCATTTTATGCAATACGTCAATTAGAAAATTAAAACTAAAATCAATTAAACTCGGTGGATTTCTATTTTATTAAAAGTTTTATTTTAGCATACTTATACCATTAGTAGAGCATGATGCTAAAAATGTCTGCTATCTTGATTACATGAGAGAGTCGAGTTTTGTAGCTACTTATATCACCTGCAAACTAAGTTACTATGGGGCAGGAAAAGATAAGGTCACGATGAACCTACCTAATTAAATTATCCCGGCCAATTTTTTTTTTATTTTTGAAAAGTAAATTAGTAAAAATAAATATAATAACTATGAGGTTTAAAATATTTTATGTTTCAACAATAAAAAGTACCAAACATAATGTTTAAAACTAAAATTTTCATTTTCTAACTTTATTTTTATTAAGTTAAGAACATTTCATATTATTTTATATAGTTAAATTTTATTAAAAATCTAAAAATTGTTTTCTTAAAAAAAATCTTTTTACATAGTAATTATGTGCTTACCCGGGAACTACCAAATAACAGGCACTACTCACACACAGGTTTTCACCTTAGTGAGATTTTCTTAACACTCCATTTTCTCTCTTTCACTTTTGTATTTACTTTTTTTAAGCATATCTTTTTTGTAACTTTTATTTCATAGCTTTTGTAAATTTGTCAATGTTTAAGATAATAAAGATTATTTGATTTGATCTGAAATTCTTGGAATAAAACAAATAATATATTTAGATTTCATTGAAGTCTAATTATATTCTGACACAAAACATCTAAACGGATTATATAATAAAATAGAGTTGTTGCTTCAAGTTTCCTAAAAATGAAAAATAAAAAAACATGACAAAATATAATAATGGTAGTAAATATCAATTGCTCTAACTATGATTGTACTTAGCGACATCAGCACACTCGTAATTTTTTCCCACTTTTTGGTCTTCCTCGATTTATTGATTTCTTATATTTCAGAATTCATTTGAGCAAACGATAGAGGACGAGGAAGATTTTGAATTGCCTGCCGAAGTGCAGCCGTTTTTACAGGAAACGCCCCTCTATACCGACAACACTGCTAATGGTAATCATTCCTCTTAATGGCAAATTGATTTTACATCTTATTATAGAAAATGGTCTGGATTATTTATTATATCTGGACTTAGTGTAATCTTTGTTACTTAAATGTCAATTCGGTTCGCCCTTATAGTTTATCTACAGTACGACACATGGCTGAAATCAGTTGACAGCATGAGAAAAATAATGCAAGGGAGCCAATGAGGTTAGTCCTGGATGTTAAACCTCGCCCTTAATTTCACATCAGGCCAACCTTATTGGTTCCTCACTGTCAACTGATTTTAAGCTGTGTGTCGTGCTATTGTATGATCCCAACTTAGGATGTTAAGACATAAATTCCAATAGTATACAGGCAAATTTAAGTTATTTACTTTTCGGCCTGAGTTGAGATCAAGTTATCCACTTCGTTTACTTTTATTTAGATAGGTTGCTGAATAAGGGAACCAAGGTTCATTTCTGCTGTCAACTCAACCCTACCTGTTGACAGTTCTAATCCCTTTGGTGTGTCGTTATTGTGAGTTAATGACATCACACATGTTTCATAAACAATAGGGTTAAGTACAATGACAAGGTCGATTTTCTTACCAAGTTTCATCTCGACCCTTAAACTTTCACCTTATCCGTGTCCAATAGAAATTAGGTAGAAAAGTCCAGAGACAAAATTTTGTACACACATATCACACACACACACATATATACACACACACTACTGAAACAACGGAAAAATCAGTATGTTGGAATTAAAATTTTCGAACTTCATTTTAACAAGATTAAAAGTTTCAAGATAAAAAGAAATAATAAATTACAAGAAAGACAGAGATTAAAAAACAAAAAAAGTGCTTAAAATGCATGTAGTACATATGTGGAACATGCTAAAATATACGGCCCATCAGTAGGGATACTACTGAGGGGAAACAGAAAAAACACACACAAATATATATATATATATATATATATATAATATATATATATATATATATATATTATATATATATATATATATATATATATATAAATATTAATCAGAAAATTATTCATTTTAATTAAATACTTAAATAATACTGGACAAATTTTTATGGACCACATGTTATTAAACAGTTATTCATATTTGTTATTTTCTTCTAGGTATTACAGTTTTACCATCATAATTTTTTTCAAAGCAAGGCGTCTAATATTAGATTTTAAAAAATTATGTCCAACACCCCCTCCTTTTCCATGACCCCCAATCTCATAAGCTCATTTTTGTTTGAAAATTTGCTAAAACTAACTACAGTCTATCGTTTAGTTTAAAAATCCCCAAGGTCATAAGTATTTTGGGGATTGACCAATCTGAGAAGCTGCTGCTACCCTCTCACTTAAAAAGAGAAAAAAATATCCCTACCACAATAACCGCTGTAGGGAAAAAACCTTCTTCCCGGCAATGGTTCACTTTTGTTGGTGGTTCTTCTATTGATTACATCGTTTTGAAAACTACTTTCAAATTAATCTTAAATATGATATTTTAAAATAAAACTACACAAAAGAAATGTAAAAAACACCATCAAGAAAATACAGGTAAAATAACCTGATTTGTTTACATAGTTTTTTCCCGCTCCCTTCTTGCAGGTATGGGTTTTTAGTATGGGGATTCAGAGTCTCTCTAGATTTATTTAATAACCTTTGATGAGACATGTTTTGTTGTTGTATTAATATTGTTATTTTGACTCAGGTATATCTCTGCTGTGGGCTCCTCATCCATTCAATACGAGGTCAGGTAGAACGAGAAGAGCCATTGATGTACCACTAGTTAAGAACTGGTACAGGGAACACGTACCTCCAGGCCAGCCTGTCAAAGTGAGAGTTTCCTATCAGAAGTTGCTGAAGTACTATGTACTCAACGCTCTGAAACACCGACCACCTAAAGCTCAGAAGAAGAGGTCATCTTTTTTTCATTCTTATTTAGTTTAATGTATTTTTTTTTATTGATAAGCATTTTTGATACTTTTACTTAGCTTATTGTTTTCAATTGTTTATTTGAACTATAATGATGATAATTATTAAGATATTGTGCTGAGTCATTGGAAAATTTTGCTTATGAGAGTTTCTTTTCAGGTATTTATTCCGTTCATTTAAAGGAACAAAATTTTTCCAAACGACCACTCTGGACTGGGTTGAAGCCGGCCTGCAGGTGTGTCGGCAGGGCTATAACATGCTCAATCTTCTCATACACAGGAAGAATCTGAATTATTTACATCTTGATTACAATTTCAATCTGAAACCAGTTAAAACTTTAACTACAAAGGAAAGAAAGAAGTCCAGGTTCGGCAATGGTGAGAATTACTTGCTTTGTTTTATTGCTTGACTTTAGGGCTTTATTTAAGGTTTTTCACCAATGGGTAAAAACCTTCCTTGATAATATCTTTTATCTACTCACGGCAGCAAAATTAGCCATTACTGGACTGTTTTTAAGCTGCAAAATGTAATTTTACCTACACTGTCAAACAATACGGGAAATATTTTAATGAGTAATGAAAAAAGTACTAGGGAGTTATGGCTCATTTAAATAACATGGGAAAAAGTCAAAACTCCCTAGGCGGGAAAATAAATGAGCGGAGGTTATTATTTTACAAATTATTGAGTGAATTTCGGTATTGTTTTATTTTGTCAACTATGATTTATTCTAGCTTGTTTCTTGTATGTAACTTTCTTTATTGTTACTTAAAATTACGATATTATTATTAAATGTTTAACATTTAACATTTGTTTATCTAATAATATATAATGTTTTGGAAACAAATTGGCAACACTGATAATTTTGGCATTAAATTAAATTATTTACCAGCTGTTTATGAATCGGCAGATTTTTAATGTTTAAGTCGTCAGATTTTGTATTTCATATTGTTATATTTAGTTTAAGTATACTAGTAATGCGTTGCATCAAGAACTCACGGCAAAGAATACATAAAAAAAATATTAATTTAAAACAAGCGAAATGAGTTTATCAAAACATTCGGATGCTATACTATTTTAAAGTATAAACTCAAAAGGCTCGCATCGCTTGCTAGTTTAGGTATCTTTAACATTTACATAGTAAAAAGGCTCGCTACGCTCGCTAGATTGCTTATATTTATAATAATACAAAGATAAAAAAAGGCTCGCTTCGCTCGCTAGATTGCTTATATTATAATCAAAGAAAAAAAAAGGCTCGCTTCGCTCGCTAGATTGCTTATATTTATAATAAAATATATTGTAAAAAAGGCTCGCTTCGCTCGCTAGATTGCTTATATTTGTAATAATACAACGTTAAAAATAGACTCGCTTCGCTCGCTAGATTGCTTATATTTATAATAAATATATTGTAATAAAGGCTCGCTTCGCTCGCTAGATTGCGTAGATTTATATTAATGCATAGTAAAAAAGGCTCGCTTCGCTCGCTTGATTGCATATATTTATAATAATAAATGGTAAAAGAAGGCTCGCTTCGCTCGCTAGATTGCGTAATTTATATTGATGCAAGTAAAAGAGGCTCGCTTCGCTCGCTAGATTGCGTATATTTATAATAATACATAGTAAAGAAGGCTCGCTTTGCTCGCTAGATTGCTAATATTAAATATTAATGCATAGTAAAAAAGGCTCGCTTCGCTCGCTAGATTGCTTATATTTATAATAATACAACGTTAAAAATAGGCTCGCTTCGCTCGCTAGATTGCTTATATTTATAATAATAAATGGTAAAAGAAGGCTCGCTAGATTGCGTAGATTTATAATAATAAATGGTAAAAGAAGGCTCGCTAGATTGCGTAGATTTATAATAATACAACATTAAAAATAGGCTCGCTTCGCTCGCTAGATTGCTTATATTTATAATAAAATATATTGTAAATAAGGCTCGCTTCGCTCGCTAGATTACGTAATTTATATTAATGCAAGTAAAAGAGGCTCGCTTCGCTCGCTATATTGCGTATATTTTTATAATAAACATAGTAAAGAAGGCTCGCTTTGCTCGCTAGATTGCTTATATTAAATATTAATGCATAGTAAAAGGCTCGCTTCGCTTGCTAGATTGCTTATATTTGTAATAATACAACGTTAAAAATAGACTCGCTTCGCTCGCTAGATTGCTTATATTTATATAATATATTGTAAAAAAGGCTCGCTTCGCTCGCTAGATTGCTTATATTTAATATTAATGCAAGTAAAAAAGGCTCGCTTGCTCGCTAGATTGCTTATATTTTGTTATAATACAACGTTAAAATAGGCTCGCTTCGCTCGCTAGATTGCTTATATTATAATAATACTACGTTAAAAATAGGCTCGCTTCGCTCGCTAGTTTGCTTATATTTATAATAAAATATATATTAAAAAAGGCTCGCTTTGCTCGCTAGATTGCTTATATTTAATATTAATGCATAGTAAAAAAGGCTCGCTTCGCTCGCTAGATTGCTTATATTTAATATTAATGCATAGTAAAAAAGGCTCGCTTCGCTCGCTAGATTGCTTATATTTAATAATAATGCATAGTAAAAAAGGCTCGCTTCGCTCGCTAGATTGCTTATATTTGTTATAATACAACGTTAAAAATAGGCTCGCTTCGCTCGCTAGATTGCTTATATTTAATATTAATGCATATTAAAAAAGGCTCGCGTATATTTATAATAATAAATGGTAAAAGAAGGCTCGCTTTAAATTTTATTTTTTTGAGTTTATTATTTTAGCCGCCATTTTTAAATTAATAAAAAAATTTGAAATGTTGACCATGAAAATATATTGTCTTTTTCTACTCTTTAAGAGCTTTTAAACGATGTACAACACGATTTTTTGCTCAAAAATGTTTTATCCGGTCCGCCATATTGGCCGCCATTTTGAATATATTTTTCGGAATATTACCAAAAACTATACAGCTCTGACATATAGTTAATTTTACTTGTATAAAAGTATCTAAAGTATATTACAATAGATCTTTATCTTGTAAATTCTTATAAAATTAGTAAAAACTAATTATTATATTAAATTATGGCCGCCATGTTGAATTTTTCGGAATTTAGTATATAACATTTTTTGTTCTACTAATCAAGAGCTTTACAACGATATATTACTCGAGTTATTCCTTCAATTTTAAATTTTTTGGGTTCATTATTTTAGCCGCCATTTTTAAATTATTCAAAAAAATTTTAAATTTTGACCATGAAACATATATTTTCTTTTTCTACTCTTTAAGAGCTTTCAAACGATATACAACACGATTTTTTCGCTCAAAATTTTTTTTTATCCGGTCCGCCATTTTGGCTGCCATTTTGAAAATATTTTTCGGAATATTACCAAAAACTATACAGCTCTGACACATAATTAGTTTTACCTGTATACAAAATTTTATCAAAATCGGTCAATTTTTACGGCAGTTATCGCGACACGTACAAACAAACACACAAACACACAAACATACAAACATACAAACAAACATACGCGCCGTCCCAATCTTCTGAATGTAAGAACTCACTTACGTTCGTTCAATAAAGTTACAAATATAGAACGTTATCAAAAACTAAATCTGTAAACTAAAGTTAAGTTATTAAAACATAATGAGTGAGAACAACAGTGAAGTGCATAAAGATACAAACATTGTTGACATTGACGAGTTATTGGACCAAACTCCACCTGATATTTTCAGCGTTGCATCTACTTCAAAGCAGTCTTTACTGCCTGTAAAATCTTGCAGCAAGTATTTAAAATAATCTCTTGTGTATTTTTTCTGCAGTTAGTAGATAAAATAGTATATGCTACTATTCAGCAAAGGAAACATTGCAGACTCATGCAATTAATTACCTGCCTCGGCTTACGCCTCTGCAGGTAATTCGGTATTTGCCAGCCTCGGCTTCGCCTCGTCTGTCAAATGGGTTAATTACCTGCCTCGGCTTGCGCCTCTGCAGGTAATTTCCATAGCCCGCCCTCGCCTTCTGCTCGGAGGCAAATTTATAAAACTTGTCTGCAAAATTCCATTTGGCTGCCTAGTAGCATAATATACTATTAAATGACCTGGCTTTAAGGTTCAGTCTAACAAATATCTAATCTTTTATCATTTTTACATTTTTTTCTCTCTTCTGCTGAAAACTGTTTAACCTGTAATGATAAATTTCTGTTTTACTGAAAATTGATTTTACAAGACAAATCTAACAAATTACTGGCTTTGGCTTTTTTGCATTTTATTTTTTCATTTGTTGCTCAGTTTCTTCTGTTACTTTTTATGAATTGATGTATTCAATTAGTCATTTTTATCCCCACAATCGATTAGTTATTTATGTCATTTATAGCATACAAATAAATATAGAATTTTGAAATTTGGAAAAAAAAATGAAAAAAAAAAAATGAAATGAAATGAATTTTTTTTTATTGAATTTTTTTTAACTTGATTCCAGCTTTCCATCTATGTAGAGAAATTCTGAGGCTGACCAAGTTGATAGTAGATTCTCACGTACAGTACAGATTGAACAACGTGGACGCATTCCAACTCTCCGATGGTCTTCAGTATGTGTTCGCTCATGTCGGTCAGTTGACGGGAATGTACAGGTACAAGTATAAACTGATGAGACAGATTCGTATGTGCAAGGATCTCAAGCATGTCATCTACTACAGGTTTAACACTGTAAGTCACATTTTAATCGTTTTATTATTTATCTGATAAGAACCAATGGTGGACTTTTTTCCATCAATTTCAGCCAATAAAAATCTCAATACACAAATGGGTTTGTTTCTGTGAGTTTTTCTTCAGAATGTAATTCAAATAAATTGGTTGAACTAATTCCATCAAAACTCAGTATAAAAATAATGTTTTTTTTTTTGTTTGGAGGAATAATCCATTCTCTCCTTATTTGAACTACATCTGTAGCTCACATTACTTAAGATATTTACACTCGTATGAGTTTTAATAAATAAGTTACTTAATTTCTAAATTAAAATCAAATTTTCTAAATCATCACAATAGTTTCTCTGTTGTTAAGTCTTCTCTTAAAAAATTCAATTAAATTTATTTACGATTACACTATTGTTAAAATAAGAAACTGACCTTTTCTAAAAAAATGTTCAACTGTAAGTATTATAAAATTAAAAGAGAACTCGCAAGAAATAATGGTGCCTATTGGTGAGCTCAGACCTATAAAACCATATTAGCGGCATAATAGTTGAACTTTGATTTCACTAGTTTATGTTATTAATTATATCATTTTGATATTACTGAGTTTTGCAAAACATGAATAGTTGACACAATATATTAATTATCTCTCGCACAATTATATTATGTTATTATTCTTTGTTTTTATTACTTTTATTCTTTTTATAAATTTTATTCTTTTTTCTCTTTTTTATATATTTATAAATCTGTATACATATTGTACAAACGATATTAAACTTGTAAATATTGTATTGTATAGTGAAATAAAGCAATAAAAAAATAAAAAAAACTTGGTATTAATGTTAAAGATACAAATAGGTGAGTTAAGTCAAGAGGTAGAGCTGCTAGTTCAAACTCAGTAACACAGTCTCTTGGTTCACACCAATCGAGTTTCTACCCAAATCTCTATAGGTATCGCCTTAGATACCTAGATAGATGCCTTAACCTGTAAGTATTGAGGTCATATAATAACTTGAATCACAGAGTTTTCCTATTGAGCCCACCTCCTATTGGAGGTGGTTTTAGAGAAATTCCTCAGTCAACTCAGCATCAAAATTTACTATTTATGTTTTGTATTGATCAGTGTTGGTTTCTTGCAGGGTCCAGTTGGTAAAGGTCCGGGTTGTGGCTTCTGGGCTCCAGGGTGGCGAGTGTGGTTGTTCTTTATGAGAGGTATAACTCCATTACTGGAACGTTGGCTCGGTAATTTACTATCGAGGCAATTTGAGGGAAGACACAGTAAGGGCGTCGCTAAGACTGTTACCAAGCAGAGAGTCGAAAGTCATTTTGATCTCGAACTTCGAGCCTCTGTAAGTTAACTATCTCTTACTTATCATTTAATTTTATGAACTCGTTAATTTAATGATGTCATTTTAATATTATTATATTAAAAAATTACGAAGAAATGAAAAAATATTATCAGTAGGAAACTTTATAAAGTCTGTCAAAACTATGAATAAATAAAAGATAAGAGACTATTCCAACTTATCAACATTCAGGGTAAAAGTTATACATGAAATATTGCTTGTATTATTTTTCAAATCATGAGTCAGCGGTTTAAATTGATAAATGTAATAATATCAATTATTATATCAAATAATGATGTAATTATTATCTGATTATATATGAGACTTGTTTTTCCCTTGATTCCAAAACAATATATTTATAGTGAAGGTAAGTATTTCAAGATGTTGCTTGAACGTCAATGGATATGGATTAGACTTTGATTTAAATTAATGAAACTTGAGAAAAAGTCGTATCTTGTCATTATCATTAGGAAAATTGATGTCAACTAAAGATATGATACTTTTGATGTCATACAAACATTTTCATGACAAAACCCTCAGATAAATTGATTAAAGTTTACAATTGTTCTTCCAAAATTATATTTAATTTTTTTATAAACAGGCAATTACCAGCAATTATTAATTATATTAATACTTTATATTATAATATAATTATAATTTTATTTATTAATTATAAATAAAATAAAAAGAAAAATGTTCTACTTATGGATTTGATCAGGTAGTTATGATCTGCTGGAATCGAAAATGAAACGAGTTGATAATTGTTAACATGGTTGCAGGTAATGCATGACATAGTGGACATGATGCCTGAAGGTATCAAACAGAACAAGGCTCGAACCATTCTACAACATTTATCTGAAGCTTGGAGGTGTTGGAAAGCCAATATTCCCTGGAAGGTAATTTGACACTTTTTTGTGAGATGAGTTAAAGCCCATTGAAATAGAATTTGAATTATAAGCTAAGTAAATTGTGTATTTGTTCTCATTTACTTGGTGCCTTGACAAAACTTTTAATTATTATTTGTTGTGTATTTTATTTTCTTGTCGTGCAAGTTGTTGTGACTATGTTTATGGTGCCTTAAATTGTTGAAATAAATGTTTTTTTTTTAAACAAGTTCTTTATTGGCAAAAGTAATACAATATTTATTTTGTGTATACCGGAGCCATATTATATTTATTGATTAGGGTAATTTGTGCCTCTTTATTTTATTTATTTATTTGTTATTTTTGTGGTATAAATTTTGATTGTTTTTTGGGGTGTGAGGGGGTTTGTTTGGGTCAAGGATAATTTTATATTTTTTGGTTTGGGTATTTTATTTTTTTTTTTTTTTTTTTTTGGGGGGGGATTGTCAAAAGGTGTTTTTGGTGGTGTTTTGAATAGGATTATATTGTATAGGTAGTTTGCTGGAGTTTCAAAATAAATGTATTTTTAAAAGATTGTCAAACTCAAGTCTACATTTGTAAAATTGCTAACTCAAGTATGAGAATACTAAACAATGATGTTAAAGGCTTCCTTGCTTAACGGAGAATGTTATATTTAAAACAATAAATTTTTATAATACATTTTTCAAACAGAATAAATTACAGCTCATGGTGTACTTTATTACTGTGAATCTTGGGTCACTACTTTGATAAATTTGCATGGTTTTTGCAGTATTTATTAAAATTTTTCCTTTAAAATAATTATAGCATTAAAGTCTTCTTCTTAAAATATAATATTATTAAATATCTAATGGATGTTGTTTATGGTCAGGTTCCAGGTTTACCAACTCCTATTGAAAATATGATTCTTCGGTATGTTAAAATGAAAGCTGATTGGTGGACAAATACAGCTCACTACAACAGAGAGAGGATACGCAGGGGTGCCACTGTTGATAAAACTGTGTGTAAGAAGAATTTGGGCCGACTGACGAGGCTCTACCTCAAGGCAGAGCAGGAGAGGCAGCATAATTATTTGAAGGTAATATTTCTTTCTAATAATTGCAATAATAGGGATGACAGAGTATTTCTTTAAATTGAGACAATTGATAATTGCTCCTGTGTTGTGCATAGATTAGACGAGGGCGTAGTCCTCGTCACATAGATAGATGTGAACATAGTTTCAACTCTATGTGAATCCTCCTCCCTGAGATTCCTGGTCCAAACACTCTAACCTGTTCCAATTCCTATGCCCCCTTCTCCCACTCTGGCCTGCTTTCCATTATACTAGAGTTGTATCAGGCAATTGTGATAGTTTAAGTTAATATAACAAATATTTATTTAAGTCCAAGTAATAACAATTAATCGAGTTACACACTAATTCAGATCAATGACTTGATTAGACCACAGCTAATAATAATATGGAATAACCATCTATAATAACAAAGAAGTTTTATAAAATTAAAACCTTGGTAATCAACCATTGCTGGCTCTTTTTACCATTAACAGAGAAGTTAAAAGGAGTGACCATTCTAGTACCAACCTAATAAACTTGAAAATGTTTTTTTAAATTTATGCTTACTTTTTCCAAATTGTTAACTTGTTAAATATTTTTTTCATAGTTCTCATTCCTGAGTAATAAAATTTTATTCAAGTGTGTTTGAAAGTGGTATAGTATGTACTTATATACTTTTACATGTAATATTAAGAGAATTAAGAACTGATGTGTTAAATGAAAAATATATAATTAATATTTTGTTAGGTAATCTGCTTGTACACTGGGATTATTGTTGTTTTTGTTGTACAGGATGGTCCTTACATCTCCCCAGAGGAAGCCGTTGCCATTTATACTACGACTGTGCACTGGTTAGAATCGAGGAGGTTCGCTCCCATCCCTTTCCCTCCTCTGTCTTACAAACACGACACTAAGCTCCTCATATTGGCCTTGGAACGACTTAAAGAGGCTTACAGGTTTGTCATTGGTCTTCTTTTTTTCCGTTTTTTTTTTTTAATTTTAAAGATAATTGTTATTTATGCAACAAGGGATGAAAGTAAGTTTTACAGCTCAAGTTAAAGTATCGTCCTAAGGCAGCGCCGAAGGAGGAAACTTCATTAGCTCACGAGGCCAGTAGGCAGAGGGAGATTAACTAGTTAGCTCCCGAGGCTTGACGAGGGAGATAAAAAAAAACTTTCTGAACTGAAAACTTTCATCCCTTGTTGCATATTAATTTTTATCTACAACTAGAGAACTAATACTAACAACTATTAATATATTCTTCAGCTCCTTAATTGTTATTGTGTTAGTTTAGATTATTCTTACCATGTCAATTACTCTGATGAAGAGAGAATGAAGCTACTATCTTCACATTATTTTATTGTATGCTGTCAATAGAATAATGTGTAATACTATATATGTAATTTAAACATTAGCGTGTGTATATTGTATATTCTACCCGTAGTACCAACATAACACTGAAAAAATCCTAAAAATTTCCTAAAATTCCTAAAAATTTTACTAAAAAATTCTGTCAAGTTGGCAACACTTTCACTTTTCCTCCCTATGGAGTAAAAATACATTTACAGTTTGAGATATCAAGACTGTAAGTAGAACTTACAATACAAGGAGTAGATAATTAAATTTACGTAACTACTTGGAATTTTGAAAAATCAAGCAATATGTAATTTTTGTTACCATAAAAATTTAGACCAATAGCTGGCTTGAAGCAGATAAAAGGCATTTTTAGATTTATTTAGAAGGTTGCTGAATCATTAGCAGATGATGGACCCACCATTCTGTTAATATAAACTAAGGGAGATGGACCGGGTCCGAGAGGTAGCTACACTAGTTACATGGTGGCTACATCCTAACTGGAATGTTACCATTTGTTGGTCAGCCCTTGTGTATATCTAATCTGCTCATAGCTTTCCCCCTATACTCTTATTACATAGCTATTTGAATTTATTATTATTATTATTAAATTGGTGGTAACTACATTAAGTAGCATCACTTGGTCAGAGTGAGTAAAGAATTAAAGTAATTCATATGTATGGTTTGTTACAGTGTAAAATCCCGATTAAACCAAAGTCAAAGAGAGGAGTTGGGTTTGATAGAACAGGCTTATGACAACCCTCACGAAGCTCTGTCCAGAATTAAGAGACATTTACTTACTCAAAGGACTTTTAAAGAGGTAACGTATTACCACTTGAGGAGGGGAGAGTTACACAAAAAGTGGAAAAATTGAGAAAAAATGAAAGTGAACAAGTGTAATTTATGTGTTTGGGCGCCTAAGAGACAAAAAAAATGTAGATGTTATATTTAATCAACAATATTTTGCTCTTCATCACACAGAACATTTTCAAGTTTTTAAAATCTACAAAAGAAAAACAGATAAACCATAATTACACCCAATAAAGTTATTACACGGATAAAGATTACAAAGTAAATATTATTTAAGTCATGCAGAGCTATCTGAAATAAATAATTATAATTATATTTTAATTATTATATTAAAAAACAAAAAAAAAAACGTTGTTTATTAAGAAACAAAAAGAACTTCGTTTTTTAATATAATAATTAAAATATAATTATAATTATTTATTTCAGATAGCTCTGCATGACTTAAATAATATTTGCTTGGTAATCTTTATCCGTGTAATAACTTTATTGAGTGTAATTATGGTTTATCTGTTTTTCTTTTGTAGATTTTAATAACTTGAAAATGTTCTGTGTGATGAAGAGCGAAATATTGTTGTTTAAATATAACATCTACATTTTCATTTTGTCTCTTAAGCGCCTAAACACATAACTTATGCTAATTATGGAGACCAATACAGTTATAAATGAAAGTGAACAAATCTATTTCACTTTCACTTGAAGTAGTACATTAATTTTTTTTGTAAAGTTTGATTTTATTGTTTAAAAGTATATTTAATGTCAAGGAAAGCAAAGCGATTACGATTTCCAAGTACATTGTAGGAGAACTATGTTCTTAAACAAATAAAGTATTATTATTATTAATTTCCAAGTACAAATATGGAAATGTAGTGTTTTCATTTTTGTCTAATTGAAGTCTGTTAATAATTTGTTTTCAGGTTGGGATTGAGTTCATGGATTTGTATTCCCACCTGGTTCCTGTTTACGATGTAGAACCGTTGGAAAAGATAACAGATGCTTATCTAGATCAGTATCTCTGGTACGAGGCTGATAAGAGAAGATTATTTCCTCCCTGGGTCAAACCAGCCGATACGGAACCTCCTCCTTTACTTGTTTACAAGTGGTGTCAAGGTATGTTACAAACAATTCTGTGTTAACTGATAACCTTTGAAGGAAATACTACTTCAGAGGAACAAGCTTGTTCGGGAAATTTATTGGTTTGCTTAATACTCAAGCTCAGTTTAATGGAGTCCAACTACTATGGGTCTCAGGACATTGTGGTGTGAGCAGGCTGGGGTCCAATTCTATCACTTCCACTTTTCCAACTGTACTTAAAGAATATAATTTTCAATTATTTTTGCTCTATTGTTGTAGACTTAAAGAAATGCTTTGGTTGATTCTGCTTAGATGAGACAGTGCACCTTTGGTATTAAATGACCAATCCTTACAGATCAATTTTATCCTTAATAGTAGTATCTGTCTCTTATAATCAATAACTTGTAGGATGGTCCAGTGTTGTAAGGCAATTTGCTTTGTATTCTCAGCTGAATAGCCATCCTGTTGGGATCTGGAACCCCACCACTTTGGATCTGTTTCATTTGCTTTGGCAACTCAATGTGTCGTAATAGTGTTCTGAACCGACTGAAGTCCCAGAGAAATGAACTTCTTACTAGGCATTGAAAATATGGTTCTCCTTTCCATTTGCAATAACTGATATACTTGTACTGTTCTTGTATTTACTGGTCATTGTGAGCTTAACTGACATCTTGACTTGTTGGGGATGGCAGTCCCATCTAAGTGCTTGCTGTGCTTTGACAATCCTAGTGGTAAGCTTTGGTTGCCTGAAGACAAAGAGACTAATACTATTAGAGGGATTACAGAACCCGATTTACACAGTGATAAGGGGTCTGGAAGGTGAGACAGTTTCCTAGGTGCTGTAATTGTACTTACCCTACTATAGTCTCCCAAGAGAGAGACTAGATACTCCTCCACCCCTCTACAACCCCTTTTAAGGCACACACTCTACAAACGGCGGACATTTTTCAGTGATGCTACATTTACCACTTTACTCAAACAGACAATTAAAGAATACCTGCAATAGATATAATTAAACTATTTAAATTCATTTACTTTATTTAAAACAAACTAGTCGAAAAATAATGTAATATTTACATGAAATTGTAATTATTATAAAAAAAATGATGTCACCAATGTACCGTTACGGCACCTAGCTACCCAAGGAATGATAAGAACTGTTGTATCCTCCCTCTAATAGTATTAGTCTCTTTGCCTGAAGAGGAATTTATAGAACTGGTGACAAGTTTTACTAAGTCAAGTAGACTTGTTCAGGGAGTATAAGAATCTGGAGAGGATCCTTTTACTTCCTTAGGTTTCCACCTAGTAGGTGGGCCAGGAGCTTTCTAAATCCTGTAAAATTACAATTTGGTCCTGTAGTGAGCTCCCAGGCCTGCACTCCTACTAATCATAGTTAACACAATCATTGATTTGTTTAGGGATCAACAATCTTGAAGATGTTTGGGACGTGAGTGAAGGTGAATGCAATGTTTTGCTGGAGTCGAGATTTGAGAAGCTATATGAGAAGATAGATCTGACTCTACTCAACAGATTACTCCGACTCATCGTGGATCACAATATTGCTGATTATGTCACTGCTAAGAACAATGTTGTCATCAACTACAAGGTTAGTTGAGCTTCAAAATTAAAAATTCATTAAGTTTGAAAAAAAGTAGTACTTCAAATTTGGTTTAACTTCTTGTTAAGATGACATTAACATTGGCAATCTAAACTAGATACTACTTGATTTTAATGATAGTAGCTAGAGCTACTCCTGCTGTAAGCTGCATTTATTTTCTTTTTGGCAAATTTTCATAGAGAATGTTCATGTTGTTTAAATGGTTATGAAATTGATTGCATGGAAGGGGAGGGAGGACATGGTCTCTGCTGCTGGTGAACGAGATATGAACATGACTTTTTATATTTTGATAGCACTGATGATGGTTTTATGTCATTACTTTGACATGGAACTATTGTTTATGTCACTTCTTTGACATGGAACTATTGTTTATGTCACCTTCTTTGGACATGGTCTATTGTTTATGTCACTTCTTTACATGGTCTCTGCTCGACTGAATTGTGAACGAGATATGGACATGACTTTTTTATTTTGATAGCACTGATGATGGTTTTATGTCACTTCTTTGACATGGACTATTGTTTATGTCACTTCCTTTGACATGGAACTATTTATGTCACTTCTTTGACATGGAACTATTGTTAATGTCACTACTTTGACATAGTCTCTGCTCAACTGAATTGTGAACGAGATATGAACATGACTTTTTTATTTTGATAGCACTGATGATGGTTTTATGTCACTTCTTTGACATGAACTATGTTTAGACACTTTGACATGGAACTATTGTTTTATGTCTCTTCTTTGACATGGAACTATGTTTATGTTTGACATGGAACTATTGTTTATGTCACTACTTTGACATAGTCTCTGCTCGACTGAATTGTGAACGAGATATGAACATGACTTTTTTATTTTGATAGCACTGATGATGGTTTTATGTCACTTCTTTGACATGGAACTATTGTTTATGACACTTTGACATGGAACTATTGTTTATGTCTCTTCTTTGACATGGAACTATTGTTTTAGTAGGGAGAATCTTTTTGTTTTGTAGTTTGAATGACTACTTGTGGTCAACTTGTTTCAACTTCGTTGATATGTTTCTAGGATATGAATCACACCAACAGTTACGGTATCATACGAGGTTTGCAGTTTGCTTCCTTCATTGTACAATACTACGGGTTAGTGTTGGATTTGCTGGTGCTTGGACTGCAGAGAGCATCGGAAATGGCCGGTCCTCCTCAGATGCCTAATGATTTCTTAACATTTCAAGACACAGTGTCTGAGCGAGCTCATCCTATTCGACTGTATTGTCGTTATTCCGATAAAATCCATATTTTCTTCAGGTATTTATTTTAGAAGTGTTTATTTTTTATTACTAAATATACTATGTTTGGTTTATTTTATTTTGTTAAGTAATTGAATTTGATGTGTGATTTTCTTTATGTAATGAATCACCTGATCTGTAAACTCCTTGCTCTTTATCACTTGTCATTATTCTGAGCATGCTGGTGCTATTCACCCACCATTAAAAATGATTTTATATTCAAAATTAACAATACAAAGTAATTAAAAATTTGCTATAGCAAGAACTGTACTAGGTGAGGTAGCAGGTTTCAGGGTCAATAAATCCAATAATAAAATTAATTTTAACTTTCATTCATACAGAGTCAAACTAAATAAAAAATACTGATGAAAGTTTGTTTATAATGTTGAATTGACTCAGGTCATGTTACTCTGTTGTCAAAAGTAGCTGCTACCTGTAGCATGCTTACACGGGTGTTGGATTCAAGTTAAACAAAGTCCATGAAGTTATGTTATGTTAACTAAACAAACACAACTTTATTAGGGTTAATTGAAGGATAATGATAGATTACACTGTAAATACTCTCCCAAACCTATGTATCCTCATATTAAGTATCTACATCTATTGTGATTAGCTATACATACTGTAACCCTGCAGCACTCATGAAACAAATATGTTAATTTCATGTTGGATATAAAATCGACATTGAGGAAATTAATTTTGTTTGCAGGTTCAGTGCGGAGGAAGCTCGAGATTTAATTCAGAGGTACCTGACTGAACACCCTGATCCTAATAATGAGAATATTGTCGGCTATAATAACAAGAAGTGTTGGCCCAGGGACGCCAGGATGAGGCTCATGAAACACGATGTTAACTTGTAAGTTAGTCTGTCCTGTACTACAATACACTGCAATACTTCTTCTCACACTTGAAAAGTGTGAGAACACTTATATACTGAACACTCCTCATATACTGATATAAAAACCAAACAAACTAAAACACAGTCCGTACATTAATTAATTATTTATTAAACTATATCATATCTATAAATATTAAATAAGGCGCGGTCGAATATCTAGAACGTTGGATCACCATCAAACTTTTTTTATAATTTTTTTTCAAAATTTTCAGTAATTAGCCGGATTTGTATAAATGAAGCTATTCCGTAATCTGCACGCTCTTTTGGTTAATCTCAAAGGTATTTACATTCACTCAACGATTTATTTTTAATCTAACTTGGTACATACATAACTACTGTTAGACGTCATATTTTGTGTTATATTTTGACATGTCATATTTGTTAACATTGACGTCTAACAGTAGTTATGTATGTACCAAGTTAGATTAAAAATAAATTGTTGAGTGAATGTAAATACTCTTTGAGATTAATCAAAAGAGCGTGCAGATTACGGAAATAGGCTTCATTTATCACAAATCTGGCTAATTACTGAAAATTTTGAAAAAAAAATTAAAAAAAATTTGTTGGTGATCCAACGTTCTAGATATTCGATCGCGCCTTATTGAGCTGTGGTACTGTGAAAACCAAGAGGAAACCCATCTTTCCACTAAAGTTATTGTCGTGGGTTGGTTTTCCTATTTTCCTTAATAATTATTAATTTGGTACTAAATGCTAAAATTACCTTACTATTAAAGTGGCTGGACCATGTACAATTCTAGTCCTAGAGTATTCTAGTCTGTAGGAGCTTATGCCACTCCTCATATTACTAACCTAAGTTTAAAAAATATCTAGAAAGAAGACAAATATAATTGACAAAAGTAAAAAAGTTCAAACTGATTTAATATTGTTTCCTTTAAACAAATGCTTCCTGCTGCTTGCGTGCAAATCTTGAAAATAACATTTTCTGTTACTCATGACTGTATATATTTGTTTGAATTGGCTAAAAAATGTTCATGATTTACTGCACAGATCAGGGCATAAATTATGGAATAATTAAACCTAGGATAGTACCTGGCACTGTTGTATAGTATGCAAAAATTATTCCTTCTGTCTACAAAGACAAACTTTACAATATTTGAAATTAATGAAACTATCTTGTTGCAGAGGAAGAGCAGTGTTCTGGGACATCAAGAACAGACTACCTAGATCAGTGACGACTATCCAGTGGGAGAACAGCTTTGTCTCTGTTTACTCCAAGGATAATCCTAATCTATTGTTCAATATGGGTGGCTTTGAATGCAGGATCCTCCCCAAGTGTAGAACAACTCACGATGAGTTCACCCACAGGTAACACTTATCTTGTACTTTGTTATGCATCCTCTGATTTTTTATTGTATAGTTATTTTTTAATATTTTCATAGAGTTCTGTTTTAGTTGTGGCAGTAGTTTACACTTAGAATAATACTATATATAGAAGGAGCACAGGACCGTAAACTCAATGTAATTCCACTGATAACACGAAAGCCGGTCGACTGGTGCAACTAAGTTATGCTGTCAACCTGACAACAACATATTTTTTTTGCTTTTATGTTTCCATCCTTACATAGTTGGTGTGCTAGCCCGCCATTATTTAAATTTTTTATTAGTTCCTGTCGTATTTAAATATTTTGACTCCCCCACTATTATAAATTTAAATATTGTATGATAGCAATACAGTAACAATGCAAGTATCCAGTTCTGACGTCATACAATAGTCTCATATACTATTTTTTGAACACAATGATACACATTATTTTTTATTTCGTAAACTAAATAAGTTTGTTTCATTTACATACATGGGTAAACACGGATCTATTGGACAAATTTTGTTTAGTAAAAAACAAACTATATTTTTCATAAACACGAGAAAGAAATAGTCGTAAAATAATATGAAAAATATTCCCTCTGTAAATGACTTGCATTATTTTAAGTAAACACAAGACGCATCGAACTATCGGCCATCTCGATAATGCATAATTAAAATTTTTCTTGTTATAATCATTTAAATACATTTTCTTATACCTAAAATATTATAATTAACCATTTTATACATTTAGAATTAATAAGTAATGAAGCTTTAATAAATATAATTTAATTAAATACTTCAACAACCGGAAATATTGCCAACTTTGTTAAAAAACATTTTATATTGTTAGGTTGGCAGCATTACTTAGTTGCACCAGTCAACCGGCTTTCGTGTTATCAGTAGTGCTCCTTCTATATAAAGTATTATTCTAAGAGTTTACATTACACGATAGTGTTAAAGAAAATGTTGAATGTTATGACTATAATTTGCTAGAACTCTAAAACGTTACAAAAGTATTAGAAACACGATATAAGTTTCAATAAAATAAATCTATACAAGTATTTTATGGGAACCTGTTACCTTGCTACGAGTTAGCTTCCATATAGACTTCATGCTTTGCAATCAATGTTAAATAGCTGAAGTAACTCTCTTTTAGAAGTATTTCTTCTCTTATCAACACAGTTGGTCACACCAACATTTGCTGGAAAAAGTTTTGGATCGATAAATAAATATTTATTGTCAAGAATAATTAAGTAATAAAATAAAACAGAGTCTCTCCACTAATGATATATATTTGACATAGCCAGCTTTTAATCTTAACAGATCATCATCAGTGCCGGCGAGCAGCAAAGAAAAGAATATATTACAAAAAATACTCTAAATAACAAGGTGGTGTTAAGGCACTTAATAAGAGGGGCAAAAGTGGCGAGATAACGCTTATACAAAAGCGCGTTGGCGGCGGCTACTCGGTTCCCGTCAGTCAGTACAAACCTCTAGACAAAACTGTAACCGCTGTTCTCTAACTCTTTTCTTCACTGCTCGGCGGTGTTATTTTTATTATTTAATATTTTTTATTTTAATTTATTTCGTTTATTTATTTTATTTGGTCTATGTTTTATTTTGCTTCCCCATTTTATTTTAATTCATATCATTGTATTGAATTTCTTTATTCTGATGTTATTTTTATTTAGAGTATTTTTTGTAATATATTTTTTACTTTGTTGGTTAGGCACTGATGATGTCTGTTAGATTGAAAGCTGGCTATGTCAAATATATATCTTAGTGGAGAGATCTGTTTTATTCATTACTTTTGAACTCCACAACTCATTTTCCGTTATTTTAATTAATTAATATTTATTTTAAAGGGACGGTGTGTGGAATCTTCAGAATGAAGTTACAAAGGAAAGAACAGCTCAGTGTTTCCTGCGAGTCGATGACGAGAGTTTACAGAGATTCCACAACCGAGTCAGACAAATCCTCATGGCTTCCGGTTCCACCACGTTCACCAAGATCGTCAACAAGTGGAACACGGCTCTCATTGGCCTCATGACTTACTTTAGGGAGGCGGTAGTAAACACTCAGGAGTTGCTCGATCTGTTAGTCAAGTGTGAGAATAAGATTCAAACAAGAATTAAGATTGGTTTGAATTCCAAGATGCCTTCGAGGTTTCCACCCGTAGTGTTTTATACTCCTAAAGAACTGGGTGACTTGAATTTGGTGGGGTCTAGGGTATTGTACTTATCCTCAGGGTCAGTGTTTTATCACTTTTTCTTACCTTAGTCAATATTGAGTTGAAAAAATGTAGATAACAGATGGTCTTTGTTATAACTTATTTTTGAGCTGAAATTCATTCTCAATAGATAGATATACAATTTTACTACCGGGATAATTTTATTTAAAATGAATCGCCTACCCCCTCAGGCATTCAGGTGAGGGCTGAATTTGTAGTCACGGAAGATAACAGCATTTAAGCCGGAGCAAAACTTGTTGGGTAAACCAACCATTTTTATTTTTGGTCACTTGGGTAACTGGGTAATTTTGGGGAAATTTGGTTGTTTAATTCTCTGTACTTTTGCAAATGATGGAACTGCAGTGGCATAGAAGCTCTATCGTAGATGTTGTAGAGCAGAATAATAAGATGACTGGTCTATGTTAGATTGATGCTCTTCTATTCTGATAGCATGCAAAACTCTGATGCAACCAACTTTCATCTAATATTTATTTCATATGTTTTCATTGCTTTTAAATGTCAGTATTTAATTTTTACCTTTCCTAATCATTCTATTGGCCTGTGACCATGGGTCTGGAGTTAAAGTTTATTAGACGAATCAGGGATGATCCTTTCTCTATCTATTTCCTTCTTAATCTATTAATGTTTACCTGATACTACAGTATTTACCATAGGCGAAGGGAAGGTATCAGGTATGACTCTAGGGTTGATGCAAAATAATATTATTCTCAGTTATTTTGTTTCAACGTGTTTTTTATTGGGCATCTGAGTCTTTAGTTCTTACTGGGCTGTCTGTTTTTATGGCATCCTGAGTGGTTCCTACTGGGCTGTCTGTTTTATGGCACCCTGAGATCGGTTCCCTACTGGGCTTTCTTTTTAATGGCACCCTTGAGTGGTTTTTACTGGGCTGTCTGTTTTTTATGGCACCCTAGTGGGGTGATTTCTGGCGTGTCTGTTTTTATGCATCTGAGTGGTTCCTACTGGGCTGTCTGTTTTTATGGCATCCTGAGTGGTTCCTACTGGGCTGTCTGTTTTTATGGCACCCTGAGTGGTTCCTACTGGGCTGGGCTGTCTGTTTCTGCCTCTCATTCCCCTCTTTAAATCTTGTTTTAGTGTACAATCAAGCTTCATTTTGTAATTGTTTTTATTTGTTTTAGTCTGATTTACGTTGGTCTAAGCAAACAGATGTAGGAATAACTCACTTCCGCTCCGGTATGAGTCATGACGAGGATCAACTAATTCCTAATCTATACAGGTTTGCCATTTCACTCCTCTTGATTTCTGTCCTGCAATGAATATGAAAAAGCAAGTCCTGTCCTGGCATCAAATATATTTAGTTCTGAGCAAAACATATTACATCTGTGATGTCAGCACTTGTTTTATAACTTCGACTCAGGGTTGAATTTGAGCTTTGTAATTTTGTAGGCTTTGAAAAAGACTTTGTTAACATTTCAAATTGCTTTACTTAAATATTTCTCCTTATTCAAACATTTCCGATTCTATGGGTGTCAGTAGATTGAGATTCAGGAGAGTGAAAATGCTTAAATGATCAAAAATTGGAAAATGCTGCCTACCTGATAACTTTGTGTTCTATCTTAGGAATGCAACTAGAGGTCTGCCAAGAACTTGATAATATTTTAGGAGCGGACTGATATAATTTTTTGATAGAATAGAAACCTGTTATGATTGTTTACAATATTACCGTCATGTTTGATACGTTCATTCGTGTCTAGACTATTAGTCAATATGGTATGACAACAGACTATACTGACCGGGGTATTACTCGCCATGACAAAGTCTTTACATATTCCTCAGTTCTCACTGAAGCTCTACCGAGCACTATTTATATTTTTGCTTTTCTTTTCATAGGTACATACAACCATGGGAGTCAGAGTTTATAGATTCTCAAAGAGTTTGGGCTGAATATGCTTTGAAGAGACAGGAAGCCAACGCTCAGAACAGGTAACATTCACTTCATCACATTGTTTCTAACAGTAAACCAGTACTTTTAAATTACCAAAAAAAAAATTTAAAAATTCAACTTTAAACAGGAAGAATATAATAACAAATGAGCCCAAGTACGCAAAAGGAAAAAATAATAGATTTTTTAACATTTATATTTAGCAAGTAAATATATTACTCAGCATAATTTTTCTTTCTTCTAGTCTATGAAAACATTTACATCTACAGAATTTTCTTGTCTCTAAACACATTTATATCTACAAAATTTTCTTTTTTTGAGGTAGTACGTAATTGAGCACTTTATTGGACCGTTTTTAGGATGAGAAGCCAATCATTATTGTTATAGGAGTATTTAGTAACTTTTTCATCTCCGAGGAACAATAATGAATGTAAAAAAAAACTCCTGGGGCGTAAAAGTAATTCATATGTTGCCGCCATTACTGTAATGTAGCGTGTTCAAAAACAATCTGTGTTAAACCTTCATGAGTTTTCTTTAAAAACGTTCATTTGTTTCTGTTTTTGTTTGTAGACTAAATTTTTCGTTTTTAAAAGATGTTCTGTTCTAATTAACAATTATTGTGGTTTATTGTAAAGCTTTTACATTTTGAGTAAAAGTGTAAAGCTTGGATGAATTCAATGACGACGATAATATGGAGTAATTGGACATTTTTTTTTTTTTTTCAATTAAGTATATAGCACAGTTTATTTAATGAGTGCTACCTCAAAAAAAATAGTGTATGCCATCCGCAGAGATGTCTTATGTCTTTGGCAATTTTCCCGACTCGCTTCGCTCGTCGGTAAATCTAATTTTCGTGACATAAAGACACACTCTCAGTCTTATGGCTTAAATAACTATTATTATAAAAATGTAATTTTATGCTAAAATTATTTCTTGCATGTTCAATGTAAAACCCCTATATTTACAGTTACCAAATAATTTGGCAAGTTTTTTGTATTTTATTAATGTGTAATTGTTTAGGCGTTTAACCCTTGAAGATCTTGAGGACAGTTGGGACCGAGGTATTCCCAGGATAAATACTCTGTTCCAGAAAGACAGACACACTCTTGCTTATGACAAAGGCTGGAGAATCAGAACTGAATTCAAACAATACCAGGTATGTAAGCCGTGTCTAAGTATGTCTTGCAATATTTTAGACAAGTCAGCTGCTAATATAACCTGTGCTGACTACCCCCACTATAACGGCCCTTGTTATAATGTTAAAGTTGAGCCAGGGACTGTATCCTCTAAATAGGATACTGTACTCAAATTTTCTCTTTCAAAACTGACATTGAAGCTTACATCTTATCATCAGTGTATCGAAGAAACAAAAGGAGCAAATTATAAATTCCAAATATCAGGAAACCTTAATTGTAACAATGTAAATAATAAAAAACTAACTGTTTGGATTGTAGGTATTGAAGCAAAATCCATTCTGGTGGACTCATCAACGACACGATGGTAAGCTGTGGAATTTGAACAATTACAGAACTGATATGATACAAGCTTTAGGAGGAGTCGAGGGTATACTCGAACATACACTGTTCAAAGGAACATATTTCCCTACTTGGGAGGGTCTCTTCTGGTAAGTCTACACTTATTTATTAATTTATTTAATCACTATTTAAGCATATTATAAGCAATAAACGCAAATTTAAAAAGAATAACTTCATAACTAAAAAGAATTAACGCAATAACTTAAAAAAGAATTAACGCAATAACTTAAAAAAGAATTAACGCAATAACTTAAAAAATGAGATGAGATATAACAATTTAAAGAAAAAATATATAAAAATGTGTCTCTATAAAGGATTTATAAGATATAAAAGGAGGAGATAGGATAGTAGCAGGAAATGCTGAAGGACAGAGTTGTGGACCTAAGCGTAATTTATAATGACAATGAGTTAAAAATATCTACTTAATATACAGTTATGACTAGGTAAAGCGAGAGCTGAGGGAAATTAAAATAAAGAACTATAATTTAACAAGATAACTTGTACACTGACATTATATAACACAGTATAACTAATTAAAAACTAAACTAGATTTTTGGGTTTAATCAGTTTGATGTAAAAAAGGAATAAATAAATAAAAAAAGATAAAAAACCAAGTTAAAATCATTACAATCTACAAGCAGTGAATGCAAACTAATATTAATACTCAGAAAGACTAAGTTAATCGGAATAATGTATCATAAAGTAACTTAATTTAAGATGCTAATGACGTTTTTTAAGGTTTTTATGGAAGATACATCGTCTAATTTAACTCTAAGACGATTAAAGCTCTGAACTGATCGAACCACTGGAGAAATATTGCACTTGCATATCAAGATGTTTGAGTGAGCTGGAATCATTACATTTCCTCATCTAATGTGTTAGATGTATAGATTAAGTGCTCTACTCATCAATATAAAGATTTTGTCTGAATTATGAGTTCTTATGTGTTTTAACAACATTGTGTATCTATTAACATGGAAATGAGGCCTTGGTTCTCCCCTAAGTGTATAACTAGACGCTGCGGATCAACTGAGGGGGCTGACACATGCTTTGTACTGAAACTGAATCTTATTTCAAATGACATTAATCATGTCGAAGCTATCTTATCTCGTCCACATTTGGTAGTGTTAAAAGAGCTGTATGATAAAGGTTCAGACTGTGTAGGAATTCAAACTTTTCCAAATTTTGTTCTGCCGAAAATTGGCTGCCAAAAGCCTGCTTTCTTATTAATCACCCTTCCCTCTTAATGTCTATCGTTAAGTTTAAAAATCTTGACAGGTCAGTTTAGACACCACCGATTCTTAAGAAAAAAAATCCCTGCAAGAAGGAAGCGGGGAAAAACTATGTAAACAAATCAGGTTATTTACCAGTATTTTTTTCGCCATGTTTTTTTTACATTTCTTTTGTGTAGTTTTATTTTAAAATATCATTCTTAAGATTAATTTGAAAGTACGTTTTCAAAACGATGTAATCAAAAGAAGAACCACAAACAAAGTGAATGATTGTCGGGAAGAAGGTTTTTTCCCTACAGCAGTTATTGTGGTAGGGATTTTTTCTTTTTGAGTGAGAGGTGGCAGCGGCTTCTCTAATGGTCAATCCCCAAAATACTTATGACCTTGGGGATTTTCAAACTAAACGATAAACTGTAAAAGATGATATGCTTTTTACAAAAGGTGTGTTGTCTAATACAATTTGTAAAAGTTGTACAACTAAAACTAGCACCCAATCAATTGTTCTTAGCTTTGTTCAGAGCTTAGATGAGTTACCACTGGTAATACCACATTACTTAATAGTAGGAAGGTAGGGGGACTAGCCCCCTAATATACTTTTGGTAAGTATTGGAACATACTTACCAAAAATCAGTGGAAACTCCTTCTTCGGCTTTTCGTTGCTTGGTACAAATGTGTCCAGGGACCTACATTTCTTTCACCTCTTTGTAGTTAGATAGTGTTTTAATGCTCCATTTATTCTAATTCCAAAGTGGTATTTATGTTAGGGGGGGGGTTAAAGCCTTCAGTGAAGCATCACTTTAATTATGTTTTGTATTTTAATTTTCTAAGTGCAATAAGTTGAGAGTAAAATCTCATTTCATGATGACTGCTCCAGCCTTTCCATACGTCATGATCATAACTTTGGTCTAACTCATGTCATAGCTTGGCACTGCTATCTCGATGTACTTAAATCTCTATGTTAGCAAATTATCAATGAAAAAATGTTGCTTAAAACGGTTTGCTTCGTGTTTTTGGTATTGAGATTAAGAATATTTGTTTTACAGGGAAAAAGCATCCGGATTTGAAGAATCAATGAAATACAAGAAACTGACAAATGCTCAGAGATCAGGTTTGAATCAAATCCCCAATAGGAGGTTCACGCTCTGGTGGTCTCCCACTATCAACAGAGCCAATGTCTACGTCGGTTTCCAGGTAACCAACCGAAAATTAATTTTCCTTTTTATATAGAGTATTTTTTGCCTTATTATTGAAGGCTGTGGCATTATTACTCTGAACTCTCAAATCCTATTGTTCGAATAATTTCAATTTTGTACTTATGATAAAAACAATGCTGAATCCTGGGTCCTGTTCTCTCCTGTTTGGCTGGAGCCAAACAGACTGACCACTGCAAGGAACTCTTTATTAAATTTGAAATAATGTCATTTGATTGCTTATATATTTATTATTGCTTTAAATACATAAAAAACAACATAGAAAGACTGAATAAAATTAAAAATGTCCACCAATACAATACTCGAAACCGAGAAAATGTACTTGTTACTCAACATAGAATTAATAAGTCAAAAGTAAGGCAAGGTGTCCAAGGGATCAATTTTTATAATGCCCTTAATCAGGATGTAAAGCTATTAGCCTATAAAGATTTTTGTAAATACATTTAATTATGTTTATCTACTCCTTGTGTCGTAAGTTCTACTTACAGTGTTGTTTGTAGTGATTGACACGTGTTATGACACATGACAATGTCAGTTTAATAGAATTTTATATCTATCTAATAATTAGTTTCAATTTTCTTGTGAGTTGTAAACTGTTAATAAAAAGTGTTTAAGTCTGATTAGATTGCTTCACTATATTGTACTATAGTAATAACAAGCACCACATTGTTATCTCACACTGTTAAAGTACTTTTACTCCCTAGGGAGGAAAAGTGAAAGTGTTGCCAACTTGACAGAATTGTTTGGTAAAATTTTTAGGAAATTTTTAGAATTTTTCGGTGTTATGTGGTACTACAGGAGAAATATATACACACGCTAAGTTTAAATTACAAATATAGTATTACACATTATTCTATTGACAGCTTACAATAAAATAATGTGAAGATAGGGGCTTTATTCTCTCTTCATCAGAGTAATTGACATGGTAAGAATAAACTAAACTAACACAATAACAATTAAGGAGCTGAAGAATATATTAATAGTTGTTAGTATTAGTTCTCCTAGTCGTAGATAAAATTTAATAGCAACAAGGGAAAGTTTTCAGCTCTCGTATTATCTCCCTCGTCAAGCCTCGGGAGCCATCAGCCTACGGCCTCGTGAGCTAATGAAGTTCCTCCTTCGGCGCTGCCTTAGGACGAAACTTTAACTTGAGCTGTAAAACTTACTTTCATCCTTTTGCATAAATAACTATTTTGAAAAATCCTCTGTATAACATTGAAGAGTATTTGAATTTAAGCATTTGTAAGTTGTGAATATCTTAAGTTTATTTTTGTTTTGTAATTGTTTTATTGACTTTTGTATACACTTTGTAAGTGTCTCCTGCAAATATAAACTTGCTCTTAGTAACCTGTTGCTCTCGAGGCATTTTACAGTCCTGGATGAGTTCACTTTGTACGGTCAGATCCTGATAAAAAAATATTAAAATAAAATTGAATGTTATGGAATACAAATCGGGGCCTGCTGAGTCCCAGGGTATTAAAAATGAAATGACATTAAATATATTTTCTATTCCGTTATTTCTTAAATAGTCTATATATGGGTTAAACCTGAACTTGTTTTTTATTGAGGTAATGAAGGGTATTAAGATTTATGAATTTGAAAAAGCACTGTGGAGTTGTTCATATAAAAAGGAACGAAGAAAGAGTCTCTCCCAAAAACTATAAATTTATCAAGCGCTTTCAACCTAATATGAGGCCATCATCAGTGCCAGATATAATAAAAAGAATAAATGGCTAGAGAAAGACATTAAGGTAAATATAAGTCAAACTGTGGAATTGCAGTTTTCCTTCTCTTCTTTTTCGACTCGACGATGTCGGTGAGTCGTAATAGACTCACACTTTAATGTCTTTCTCTTAGCCGTTTATTCTTTTTATTATATCTGGCTCTGATGATGGCCTCATGTTAGGTGAAAGCGTTTGAATAAATTATTGTTTGTGGAGAGACTCTTTTCTTCGTTCCTTTCATTATTAAGATTTAGTTGACAAATGAAACATCTATGTAGAGCAGCAGCTAAGTAAATGTATTGATTTCCAGGTCCAACTGGATTTGACGGGTATTTTTATGCATGGCAAGATACCGACACTAAAGATCTCACTTATTCAAATCTTCAGAGCTCACTTGTGGCAGAAAGTCCATGAATCCATAGTCATGGATCTGTGTCAGGTATTGTTTTTTTTTTAATTTTATTTTTCCTTTTTTGGAATATATGTTGATGCATGTTTGTTTATTTAATAAAAATTATGCTAGCTAGTTATTCCGCTATATTGCTGGCAAGTTACTCCGATAGGAGAGAAAAATGCTTGAAACATGTGGAAAAGGTTTTTTTATCTACTCCTAGTATTGTAAGTTCTACTTACAGTCTTGTTAGCTCACACTGTAAATTTATTTACTCCCTAGGGAGGAAAAGTGAAAGTGTTGCCAACTTGACAGAATTTTTAAAATTTTAGGAATTAGAAATTTTTGAATTTTTTTCGGTGTTATGTTGGTACTACGGGTAGAATACAATATACACACGCTAATGTTTAAATTACAAATATAGTATTACACATTATTCTATTGACAGCTTACAATAAAATAATGTGAAGATAGTGGCTTTATTCTCTCTTCATCAGAGTAATTGACATGGTAAGAATAAATAAACTAACACAAAAATTAAGGAGCTGAAATAATTAAAAGTTGTAGTATTATTCTCTAGTCATATATAAAAATTTAATTATGCAACAAGGGATGAAAGTTTTCATCTTGTATTACTCCCTCGTCTAGCCCGGAGCAAATGTTAGTTAACCCCTTGGCAAGCCCTCGGGAGCAACTAGTTATCTCCTCGACCTAGGGCCTCGTGAGCTAATGAAGTTCCTCCTTCGGCGCTGCCTTAGTACGAAACTTTAACTGAGCTGTAAACTTACTTTTCATCCTTGTTGCATAAATAACTATTAATTGCACTCATTACATTATTTACTATTGATTAGAATTTAAGTTAATATTAATATTTACTTATTGTATAGAAAATAAGTATACTAATATACATTGGTAAAAATCTCTCCTCATGATAGAGAAGAAACATTATTTTTACTGACTAAGTGAGTTTATTTTTTTCTATCTTAGTCTCTTATTTCAGAGTAGGGTTGTTTGATTATTATTACTATTAAAAATAGTTATTTATGCCATAAGGCTGAATGTGTCTTTATGCCCACGGCAATTAGATTTATGGACGAGCGAGCGAGTCGGGAAAATGTCAAGACGTAAAGACATTCTCAGCCGGATGGCATACACTATTTTTTATGAGGTAGCACTCATTAAATAAACTGCGCTATTACTTAATGAAAAAAAAACAAAGGTTCTAATAAACTCCATATATCGTTGTCATTGAATTCATTCATTTCATACGTTTACTCAAAAATGTAAAAGCTTTACAAATAAACTCACAAAAATTGCCAATTAGAACACCTTTTAAAAACGAAAAAATAGTCTACAAACAAAAACAGAAACAAAATGAATGTTTTTAAAGAAACCTCATGAAGGTTTTACACAGATTGTTTTTTTTGAACACGCTACATTACAGTAATGGGGGCAATATATGATTACTTAAGTCCTAGGAGTTTTTTACATTCAATTACTGTCCTCGGAGGTGAAAATAACTAAATAACCTAATCAATAGATTGTTTCTCATAAAAACGGTCCAATAAAGGCTCAATTATCGTATTACCTCAAAAAAATTTCAATTATCATTTATACAATGTTATTATAAGTTAATACAATGATACAATGTATAATAAATAAATGAATGTATTTACAGGTTTTTGATCAAGAGTTGGATGCGTTGGAAATAGAAACAGTTCAGAAAGAAACAATCCATCCGAGAAAGTCGTACAAGATGAACTCGTCCTGTGCCGATATCCTGTTGTTTGCTGCTTACAAGTGGAATGTGTCCAGGCCTTCTACTGCGATTCTAAGTTATTTTCTTTACAACCTCCTCCTGAGATAACCATTAGTGGTACACATCTGGTAATCTGTGGGAAGAGTTTTAATTGCTCAATTAAGTATTTTTAGATGTATCAGAAATTAACTAAAGTAGGCTAAATAATATAAATAAAAATTATCTCTGCAGAGGAACAAACACACAAGGAGTGATAAAAATATATTAGATATAATGATAAACAAACACTATAATAAGAAAGAATATAAGAATGTATTTAACAGCATCATGAACCTCATTTCCTGATTTAAGTTCTTTAATTCAGGCTGATCAACCTCTATGGTGTTCAAAAACCTATTGTGTTGAGTGATAACTTGAGCCTGGTTTTGCTTTAATCTGTTAAATGATTAAGGTGCTTGGCCTGTCTACCCATTATGAGGTTCCGACACATTTTTTGTTAATAAGGATTCTGAATGCTGGTGTTTTATAATCACTTTTCTCTTGTTGGAGTTGAGATCCTTGAAACTAATGACTGTCACTAACTCTTTAGTAATGACTTAATTTCTCTGGCACTGAGGATGGTCACTAAATGTTTTAAATAGTAATTAATATTGCCTTGAAAGCAACTTTTTACTATTCATCACCTAATATGTAGGTATGAAGTAAAATAATTGTGTTGCCTTATACATTTTTATCTGATATCATGTAAATTATCCTCCTATTATCCATTTATAAAAAAGGTAATTACTATTTACACACAGCGTATTTAACAGGCGATCTACTAACTTCACGGTTCTTACAGCATATTTGTTTAGTCTAGTGAGTGAGATTACGTGATAACTGATCCCGCCAAAACATCGCGTCTTTTATAGTGAAGGTTCACTTTTGGTTATAAGGAAGTTTAAAAAAAAAAATATTTAATTAAATTGTGATTTCTTTGCATAATATTAAAGTTACACTAAACAAATAATATTCCAAAGTTATTGATCAAAAACAGTAATAATAAATAAATTATTTATAATAATTTATTATTATTCAATTATTTATTTATTTATTTTTAATATTAAAGTTACGGTTGATCAAAACGGTAATAAATATTTTATTATTTATTTTTTAATTAATATTATTTATATTTTAATATTAAGTTACACTAAAAAAAAAATATCCAAAAAGTTATTTGATCAAAAACAGTAATAGAAGTGAAATAAAAGTTCGACGAGAAGGTTATCCGTTAAATACGATCGTTTCTAAAGGTACATACAGCGTATCGGGGGAACCATTTAGATTCCATCTCCCTAGTTTAGCGATGCGATCGATCCCCTCCGCATGGTTCATACAGCTAATATTACCGTATTGAGAGATCGTACTCTATACGATCCGCTGATTTAGAAGTGTGTGTGAACGTACTAAATGTCAGATATGGTTATGACCTTACCTAGCTCTGCTGTTTGGATCATAAGTCATTATTGCAACCTTGTTTCAGAGACACGATGGACAACACGACAACACAGAAGTACTGGCTGGATGTGCAGTTGAGGTGGGGTGATTATGATTCTCATGATGTGGAGAGATACGCTAGGGCCAAGTTCCTGGATTATACCACGGATAACATGTCTATATATCCCTCTCCTACAGGGGTTCTTATTGCTATTGATTTAGCTTATAACTTACACAGGTATGCAACCTGTTTTTTTTTTTAAATTTGACTAATAATATAAGATCGGCGTAATAATAATAATCATCATGTATCAAATTTCAAGCAGGGAAGCAGTGCTTCCTCAGGCTCCAGAAGTCTACTAGCCTCATACTTCTAGCATATTCTATTAATATTTTTTGAAAATTTATTATTTACAAAAAAATGTTTTTGTTCTTGCCAGTTCGAAATGTGTTGGGTTAGAAATCTGTGTTATTTCCTTGTTAGCTATTTATTGGGATTTTGTCTAAAAATTATATTTATAGACTTGCTTAGTCATCTGTCAAGTCATAATAGAAAAAATAGAGTTATTTTAAGCAAATTTCCAAAGAAAAAAATGAGCTAATGACATTGGGGTCTCGAACAAGCAGGGGGGTCGCACACAAGTAGGGCACTCTCATCAATTATATATAAGTGTCTATGCATGTTTGCATGTGACTTCTTAAAGTTTGGATCATTTTGACTTTTAACATTTTCTTGGATCATAATGACTAACTGCTTCTGGGCAACCATCAGCGTGGCCACAGGAAGCTGTTTACTCTAGAATCTAGAAGGGCAGTTACATATCAATACTGTATTGTGTGTTTGTGGTATTAAACATATAGTGTTTTATCGTTTTATATTTCAGTGCCTATGGGAATTGGTTCCCGGGATGTAAGCCCCTGATACAGCAAGCCATGGCTAAGATAATGAAAGCTAACCCTGCTTTATATGTACTGAGAGAGCGTATACGTAAAGCTCTCCAGCTCTACTCGTCAGAACCTACTGAACCCTACCTCTCCTCTCAGAACTACGGAGAGTTGTTTTCCAACCAAATCATCTGGTTTGTCGACGACACCAATGTATATCGTGTAACTATACATAAAACCTTTGAAGGCAATCTAACGACTAAACCCATTAACGGAGCCATCTTTATATTTAATCCAAGAACTGGACAACTATTTCTTAAAATCATTCATACCAGTGTATGGGCAGGACAGAAACGTCTCGGCCAGGTAAGTAACATATATTTATTTCTCATTGCTATAGATGTAAGTGTTAGTTTAACTGTTAAATAAAAAATATTTGATTTGTGAGTTCCGGAACGAACTCAAATTCAAGCCTCGTCAGTTATTATGTCAGTTATTAGTAAAAGTCAAACTTTTATATCTACACCTGCATGGTCAAAAATTAATAGTACCCACTATACTACTATTTTTAGGTTTTATGTTGGTAATTAGTAAAGTTATAATAAGCCCAGATCAATAAATTTTACTTAAATAGTTGTAGGCAACATTTAATAGACCTCTGTAGTAGCTTCAGTTTCCAGTCTTAGCTTTCAACTTGTTACCTTCCTGTAAAATGTTCTTAGCACTCTTGTTGAACATCTAGTAAGGAGGGGATATCCCCTGGATCTAAACCAAATATCATTACTCTTCTAATTTTAATTCCACACCAAGTTTGAACTCTTAAGGGCTTTTGTAATGAAGTAGGTCAATTTTTTTTTTTTTTTTTTTTTTTTTTGTTCAGACTAACATGATGTGTGTGGTATTGATCTGTTACAGTTAGCTAAATGGAAAACTGCTGAAGAAGTTGCTGCTTTGATCAGATCACTGCCTGTTGAAGAACAGCCCAAACAGATTATCGTAACTAGGAAAGGAATGTTGGATCCTCTTGAGGTAACTAAACATCTTTACTTTTATGAACTCCGGCGACTTCTGTCGAGGAGGTTTATATCTCATTGCAAAAGCTAAAACCTTCACCTTAACTAAAAATGCATTCTTTTATGTTTATACTCTCATCATTCCAAGGCAAATTAATGTGTTAGAAACTCTTTTAGTTAATTAGTGCAAGTATGGGTGTGAGAAGTTTTTGTTGTCATTTGGCAGTTCTCAGAGTACAAGGAAGAACCATAGAGCTTTTTAAATTTTAATTTTTGAACAATTAAATTTAAATTTTGATCTGTAGTTTGAGTACAAAATAATCATCTATTGTGTTGGAAATGTTTTGACAGGTGCATCTATTGGATTTCCCCAACATTGTTATCAAAGGTTCCGAATTACAGTTGCCTTTCCAAGCTTGTCTAAAAGTTGAGAAGTTTGGTGATCTGATTCTGAAAGCCACTGAGCCTCAGATGGTTCTCTTTAACTTGTATGATGATTGGCTGAAAACGATCTCTTCTTATACTGTAAGATTCTATAGACAGTTTGGTGAGCTCCAAGTATAGGTGCATACGTATGTATCTATCAGAGCGGGACCACTTGGTCTATCAGAGCGGGACCACTTGATCTATCAGTGCGGGACTACTTGGTCTATCAGAGTGAGACCACTTGGTCTATCAGTGTGGGACCACTTGATCTATCAGAGCGGGACCTTATCTACAGAGGGGAACCACTTGATCTATCAGGGGGGACCACTTGGTCTATCAGAGTGAGACCACTTGGTCTATCAGTGTGGACCACTTGATCTATCAGAGCGGGACCACTTGATCTATCAGAGCGGGACCACTTGATCTATCAGAGCGGACCACTTGATTATCAGTGGCGGACTACTTGGTCTATCAGAGTGAGACACTTGGTCTCAGTGGTGGACACTTGATCTATCAGAGCGGGACCACTGATCTATCAGCGCGGGACACTTAACTATCAGAGTGAACTATCAGTGCGGGCCACTGTGGTGGAACCACTATCAGAGTGGACCACTTCTATCAGTCGAGTGACCACTTGGTCTATCAGTGAGACCCACTTGTCTATCAGTGCGGGACTACTTGGTCTATCAGAGTGGACCACTTGAGGGACCACTATCAGAGTTATCATTTGGTCTATCAGTTACTTGGTCTCAAATCTTGCTTTTGTTGCTTCCTCTATTCCTTCTGGAAATTCAAATTCTAATAACAACATTTGTTAGATCTATTTGTTACATTTAGAGATTAGTATTTTAGGTCTCATTTTAGGCAATGAGATTTATAAAAGAAAACTTACTTTGTTAAAAAATTGACCAACTATGTTTTTTAGGAGTCTATTTTTTTAATGCAAATGACACTGCAGTGGCCATCAGAAGCTCTATGTAGATGTTGTAGAGAGAATAATAAGATGACTGTCTATGTGAGATGATCTCTTGTATTCTGATAGCATCCAAACTCTGATGCAGCACTAGTATTTGTTTAAGAATTAGGTTTAATGGACTGTGTTTAATGTGTTTAATTCTTCGATTGCTTCTTCAACTTGCTGTAAATACAACCTTTCTCATTTTTCTACATTCATTTTCTGGCATAGGTTTAGGAAAACTCATGAATCCGACATTTCACCTAAAATTTCAGTTATTTATTCTATTTATTACTTAATACATTTTATTCCAGGTTATTATTGAATGTATATTGTGTATTCATTTCTGTTTGTAAACTAGACTATTTTACTTTTCTGTTAAAATAAGGCCTTCTCTCGTTTAATTCTGATCCTGCGAGCCCTTCATGTGAACACAGAGAGGACCAAAGTCATACTGAAACCAGATAAAACCACTATCACTGAGATGCATCACATCTGGCCGACACTTGCCGATGATGAGTGGATCAAGGTTGAAGTTCAACTCAAAGATCTCATACTTGCTGACTATGGAAAGAAAAATAAGTTAGTATTGGTTCATATTGAATAAATATACTCCTCGTGCTATAGCTTTAAACGGGAAAAACAGCTGTTTTAATAGAAGCAGCAGGTGTCCAACTGCAGAAAGAAAAAAATTACTACAGGTACTTGGGTTACTTCACAGGACAACCATAATACAGCTCCCCGGTGGACATGCTCTAAACATACGTGTCCTGATCCATTTAAAAATCTTTTAATTTATAAAAAGTTATAATAAAATTGTTGTCACAATTTATTTTTTGGATTTGAGGTGCGGTCTCCAATAAGATCTACTCTTTTTATTATTTCTTTAAATTATAATATAACACAGGGCTAAAGTTGGTTGACAGCATGCCAAAAAATGTGGGAGGGCTTAGAATGTATTGGTTTAGACTGACCGCGCCCTTTCCCCCCTCTACTTCATGCCAACCTCAGTACAAGAAAATAATTTATTGAAAAACTTGAATCTTTTCTTTTTAGGACAAGGTTATTATGAGCTAAAAAGATTTTTTAGCCTAATAACGGACACACTTATTATTTTTAGCGAATTTTCATAATGAAAATGACGCTTATGAGGTTGTTCGGATGACGGAAGTTGAGGGTGGGAGTGAGTGGAATCGGTTCGTATTGGCTTCTTGATAACAAAAATATATATCCGAAAAAAGTTTATATATATATGTATATATATATATATATTATATATATATATTAATATATTATATATATATATATATATATATATATATAATATATATATATATATATATTAATATATATTATATATATATATATATTATGTATAATATATATATGTATGTAAGAGTTTCTACCCTTTCGTATGGCGAACGATAACTCTCGAAGGCGTTCTCAAATTGAAACGAAACTTTGCAAATCGCGAGATGTTGTGGAGGTTACGAGCCTATTGTTTATAAAACATTATGACGTCATCAACCAAAGTTATGACGTCATGAAAAAAAAAAATTTTTGAAACTTAAAATGCTTTAAAACAAGGTATCTAGTATTTAGGTTAGACTGCTAGCTGAATCGATTAAGACCAATTTCAGCTCAATCGAACCATCACAAATGGCGCAATTGGTATACATATATATATATCTTGTATATATGTATATGTCTAGGTCAAAGACTCGTACGATATCTGTTGGGTTCAGTAGTGTTAGAGGGTGGGGATATAGTATAAAAGAGAGGCCTCTACCTCTTGCTCCATCATGGTTAGCCTACTGTCCCAGAGAGACAGGGCAAAAATGGCTTCCACTGAACCACGCCGAGCTAAGCAGACCCGTAAAGAGGAAGAACATCAAAGTAGTCTTTATATGGTCGAAGTTATTCTAAAACGAATGCGACCAGTTTTAGCTCAATCGGACAATCCTAAGTGACGCAAAAGTATTTTTATTTTAAATAATCATGAATATATTTTTTTCAACCTTAAGATTTTACTCAAATAAACAATTTGTTTACAAAAAAATTTGACATATTTCTTTAAATTCTATATACAATCATAAATGTAAGTAAGAGTTGAAGTTGTCTTTATATGGTCGAAGTCATTCTAAAACCATTGCGACCGGTTTCAGCTCAATCAGACAATCTTTAGTGACGAAAACGGTATTTTATTTAAAAACAAAAATCATGAATAATATATTTTTGTTTATAATGCTTCTTAATTTTAATATTATAGCATACTATTAATAATAGAGTATTAATAAAATCTCAATTAGTAAAATCAAGTTTGTGAGAAAGCCTCTCAGGCCCGCAAAGCGGGCCTGTGTGGAGAGGCTGTGAAAATTCGCTAGATACATGGCAAAATGCCATGTAACAAGAACAATAATAAAAGAACACATAATACAAAACAACAACAATGTGGCCGCAAAGCGGCCACAGGGAGGCCCCCGGGCCGCGAAGCGGCCCGGTGGGCCGATGCCGCGGAGCGGACGAGGCGCGAAGCGCCGAGGCCGCGTAGCGGCTACGGGCCGAAGGCCCGTATTTTATTATTATTTATCTTTTAGTTTTAAGACTTGACTTGTCCTATTTCCCGAAAGGGACCTCGGGAACTAATAATAATTCTAATTCTAATTCTAATACCTTTTTGGTAAATAAAATCATAAAAAGGCGACACTGGTTGTAAACATTTGTAACCTCGCGTTGCTTTTATTCCCTCATTGTGCACATTGATCTGTTTGAGTTCGTTTCGTTTCATTCCAATCTGTTCAATTCATCCAATGATTGCAGAGTTGTAGTATGATCTGAGTGCCTATATTTGACGCATGGACATTGACGTATTCTTCAAGCATTTCTTGCTCTTTGAGTACAGCGTAGTGTCTGTAGTCTGTCAACTATAAGACAGCATTTTTTTTTTTTTTTTTTTTTTGGAAGATGCCATGTTTTCCAATAGATGACAGTATTGACTTTTTTAAGTCATGAATGCATATTGTGTCATATTATTTCTATAATATGACACAATACACATTCAATCATAAAACTTAACTCAAAAAGCAGTTTGTTTGGAACAAAGTAATTATAGCTGACGATTTAAATTAACTTTTATCATAGAACTATTATGATCCATTTCATTAGTAATTCACAACTGTAACTCCTCTTAATTCATACTTCCTGAACAAATTTAAAGCAACACTTAGTTAGTAAATTTATAAGATACAATATTACTACTTGAAAAGTAAATAAATAATTTAAAAAAAATATGATATCAAATAAAAACAAATAATAAAATTCAAAACATAACCTGACTCTTACAGTGTTGCCGGAGTAGGGAATGTTTTGTTAAAAAAGAGGGTTGAAAGCATTGAGATTTTGGCAGGCTGTCAATTGACTTTAGCCGTGTGTTATATTATAGCTTTATATTATGTCACAAAAAGATAAATGTCTTTCATTATCTTTTATTTATTGACAAATAAATTTTGATTGGACCCAGTATAAAAAGTGACTGCCATGAAGATTTGAGATTAGAGAAAAATGGATATCATGCCTCTACACCATTACATTTATTGTTATAATTTTAATTAATTATAGTTATAGTTTTTGGGTGGAATTTAAATGAATAATTATATAATTTTAGATTGGGTATGCAAGAATCCTATGATGTAACCCTACTAAAAGAAACACTGTTTGAAGTAAAAAGAAATTATAAAAATCTAGTTAAAAATAGTTAGTTTTGAATAAAGAAGATAAGATAAGAAGCAAATGAGATCACCAGTGCTACGAGTCTGGTGAAATAACCCGACTTACCCCCAGCTACACATCTCCCCCCCCCCTTACAGCTGTAGGGATTTTTCCCTTAAGTGTGTTACAAGTGTTGCATTTTCTCCCTTCCAGCAGATTTTTAGTCACTTTACCGTGTCATAATATATAGAGGGAGGATTATAATTATTGTTTCTTCTTCAGGTCCACAGTCCGTCTTTCAAATCATCTTAACCTTGATACCTCCAAAGATTTCTTTAGAGATTTATCAAGCCTCTTAATAAATATTGAGACTTGATATGTTGAGTGAGTAGTGAGTGTCCTGTGTTGTCTGAGTGAGCTTAATAATACTGAATGACTTAGCACTTCCTATAGAGTGCCAACATTCATAGGGTGTTGGCAAAAAACATACCTTCCTGAAATGAGTAAACTATTTTTAACATTTATCTTATTATGTATCTCTTATAGTTTGTTGTTATTGATGTTTACAGTGTTAATGTGGCATCACTGACCCAGTCTGAGATCCGAGATATCATCCTCGGTATGGAGATCAGTGCTCCGTCTGCTCAGAGACAACAGATCGCTGAAATAGAGAAACAAACTAAAGAACAAAGTCAGCTCACTGCTACCACTACGAGAACTGTTAACAAGCATGGTGATGAAATCATTACTGCCACTACTTCTAACTATGAAACCCAGACATTTAGGTTTGTTCATTTATTTTTTTTTTACTATTCCTGAGTTATACCGTAGGTATATAGGAAAAGTATTGTGTTTGCAAAAAAATCCGAAATTAGGATGCCAACGGAATTATCCATTTCAGGTGTTTTTAAGGCCTGCTAAGTGGTTTGCACAAAGTTGTATGTCTGTGTCTTATCACTGTAGCTTCCAGTGTGTTTACGCTAGTGAGTTGAAACTTTGCACAAAGAGCAGTTTATAGATGTAGTTTTGCTATCTGGAAAATAGTGTTTTTATACGTCATTAACCTGTAAAAATGACTACAAACATTTTGAAAAGTCATAAAACATGAAAAAATGATGACAACAGATTGAGATTTTGCACTCATGTATAAGACTAACATAAGTGCCAAGATTTATTTCATTATCAGCATTAGTTCATTTTTTATCTGATGGCTTGTGTTGGTTTTTAAAAAAATCGGAAAATAATTCAAATGAGTTGATGTTAGGTACTAAAACAAACCTTTATGTAATGAATAAATACATCAAGTTTTGTATTAATACGACAAGTACATCCATAATTGTTGTTGGATCATTAAAAGTTAGCAGCATCAAGTGTGGTCAGTGCCTATATGGGTGACCGCTATAAAATTAAACAGATGAATTAACTATCTGATGACGAGTGAAGCGAGTCCGAAGACGTGTTGTAGCATAAATTTAATAAATTGAATATTCTGAGGACAGAGTAGCGAGTTTGAAGTAGGGGGATGAGCGTAGTGAATCTGGTGTGATAAGTTCCGAGGTACCCTGTGTCCAATTTTTTGGCATCGGTCTATTGTATCAAACAGCCATGATAAAAAATTTTAATTTTGTTTTTGTCTGTTTCAGCTTTGAAACTATAATTGTGATTAGTCCTGTTAATTTTTAATTCTTGCCTTTTGTTCATAAAGGTTTTTACTTAAGCTTTAGACTAAAATTCAAATGGTCTTTGACAAATAGTTTTTATGATGTGTTTGACTTGTACATGCATTCTTAATGCCCTGACCCTTCCAAACCATGTTCAAGAACTTTTCAATAAATATTAACTATATAGTTTAATACTAAAGAGGTTTTTGCTGAACATAAACAGTTAACTCAATGTTTCTCACAATATGTGCCATTTCGCTTTCTTTATTTTTTAAGTAGCTTCATAGTTAATACATTTGAACAGCTACTTTATTAAATTTTAGTTACTATATTTTGTCTTTGATTGTGTCTTGTGTTTGTGCAGTTCTAAGACAGAGTGGCGTGTTCGAGCTATCTCAGCGACTAACCTTCATCTCCGTACAAATCACATCTACGTATCATCTGATGATATTAAGGAAACAGGCTATACTTATATCCTGCCTAAGAATGTATTGAAGAAGTTTGTCACCATTTCTGATCTTAGAGCTCAGGTAAATTATCATTAAATTAGCTCTTTACTGGTATATGAGTTGTGAATGTTTTACTTAGTAATTTTTTTGGTATAAAGAAAGTGTAGCCAAACATGTTAATGTAACTTTGGTGGTAATCTAAGGTTACTCACTCAAACATATTGGATGTATTGTCGTGGAAAAATAAGAGCACTTAGGTCATTGGAATTATACAGTCCTAGACCAAATTAATCCAACATAGGCTTTGCCAATCCAGTCTCTCTGTATTTTAGAACTATTGAAATTCTGATCATTTGTTGCAAATTTTTCAAAGGCTATATAAAAAAATTAATAACTTTCCTACTTTTTATTGCTATGAAATGGTAAAATAATTTTGATTTGTTTCATGAATTCAGTTATCTGTAAAATTCTGTTATCTGAATTCTGTAGTAAAATTGATAATTTATTCAATGCTATTTGATGCTTATTTAACGTTTCTGACATTACGTCTTTTATTTATTTATTATCCAATCATAAAATCTACATTGCTTGAAACCACGATATTCTACAAGCATGTATCAATAACCTCAAGAAAATAGATCTTGTTAGCAATTTGATTTATTGGTTTGATGTGTTGTAGATTGCTGGATACATGTACGGAACAAGTCCTGCTGATAATCCACAAGTAAAAGAGATCCGATGCTTAGTAATGCCACCACAGTGGGGCACTCACCAAACTGTTCACCTGCCCACTACACTGCCTCAGCATCAGTTTCTCAAAGACATGGAGCCTCTTGGCTGGATCCACACCCAGCCTAATGAACTTCCTCAGCTCTCTCCTCAGGTACCCAAACAATCAACTCTTGTTTTAGCTAATTTCCTTTGCAGTATTAAATTTTAATTCTTTGAAATTCTTTTAGATAATGAAATAAAACAGAGTCTCTCCACTAATGATATATATTTGACATAGCCAGCTTTCAATCTTAACAGATCATCATCAGTGCCTAACCAACAAAGTAAAAAATATATTACAAAAAATACTCTAAATAAAAATAACATACTAGAATAAAAAGAAATACAATACAATGATATGAATTAAAATAAAATGGGGAAGCAAAATAAATACATAGACCAAATAAAAACAAATAAAGTAAATGAAATAAATTAAAATATAAAACATTAAATATATAAAAATAACTACCGGCGAGCAGTGAAGAAAAGAGTCAGGAGACAGCGGTTACAGTTTTGTCTAGAGGTTTGTAGCTGTCAGCTACAACAAACTGTAACCGCTGTCTCCTAATTCTTTTCTTTGCTGCTTGCCGGCACTGATGATGATCTGTTAAGATTGAAAGCTAGCTATGTCAAATATATATCATTAGTGGAGAGACTCTGTTTTATTTCATTACTTGAAACTCCACAACTCATTTTCCCTTATTCTTTTAGATAGTATTTTCAGGTGCATTATCTCATTTATTTCCACGATTGTAAAGTATCTTAGCTTGATTAAATAAACAGGACAAGCCAGATATAAGATGTCAAAGCAGCTTTTGACATCTTCTGTGGAACGATTCTTTAAAAAAATCTATTATGTATGAAATCTATATTTATTTATTATTCAAAATATTAAATTTATTAATATGGTTTTTATGTTAAATATACTACTGAACAAACATGACTTTATCTGGACTGTAAAGTAAATAATTAGATCAAACTTAAATATTATCTGGTTGAGTAAATACTCAATGTAAATATTAAATCAATTCCCTGATAACATCGGCTCAAGCACTTCCTATATCAATTAAATGCTTCGTTTATCATATTTTCCTTTACATTTCTCTGTTTAATTATTATAGTTTTTGTCACTTTAAATTTGTTCTTTATTTTATCAGTACATTGAATAAATATGCGGCTGACGATATTATAATTATTTAAGTAAATAGAAATATTTCCTGTGATAAGGAATTATGTTATTTAAAGCAGCATGTAGTACAAGTTTGCTTCTTTTATAGTTTGACATAGGTTTTTATTTGTGGTTTTCACTAAAACACAAAAATAATGTTGTGTTCAGCTTTTTGTGGTGATGCAATTATGAACGTTACAGGTAATGTTATTTTATTGCAAAACTTTAACCTGAAGCGAATATATTTCATTTAATTTTAAGCCACTATTAAATATGCTTATTTTTAACCACAAAGTCATGAGTCGTCTTATTATCTTTAAGATGACTTAAATATATGTATTTTCTGCCCCCCTCAATTGTTTGATTTTTACTCATTAATTTTACTTAAGTTATAATAATAATAATAATAATTTTATTCACCAAAATTTACAGAAAAGAACATTATAAATATAATTGAAATGATTCAATTTTGGCAAATAGGAAGAGCATTCAGCCTTTGCTGAATGCATCTTGCTGAATGCATGATCTTCCATGCTCCCCTTAGTAGCATTACAAACTTATATTATTTACATTAATATTTTAACAATACAAAAAAATAATAATATATAAATAAATAAATAAGTAAATGTTAACACCTATGAATGTACAACCATCTGGGTTGCCCCTTTACTTTGTATTTTACTTAAGTTATTAAGTCCTAATTACTTACGGGAACTAACCAAAAAATAACACTAGAATCTGACATCATTACCAATGCTAAGAAAAGGTTAGATTGTAGGTTTGTAGTGACTCATTATAACTCAGATTGGAAGTAGACATGTCAAAATGTAGAGGATGATGGTTAAGAACAATACCACCCGTCAAATTTAACAATTCCTGTTTACTGTTTGGAATTAATAAAATATGTTAGCATCAAATGAACTCTGGTTTTATCTTGCTGTTATCTTACCCATGTTTGTCTATGTGTAGGATATCACAACACACGCCAAGATAATGGCTGAGTCACCATCGTGGGACGGAGAGAAAACAGTGGTGATAACGTGCAGTTTCACTCCTGGTTCCTGCTCTCTCACAGCTTACAAACTAACACCAAGGTAACAAAATGTTGCTTTTATAATAACGAGATCTTTGTTATCCAGATGTTAAGAACTATGTTTATGATTTTATTTTATTTATGATATTGATTAGGCCATATTTTTCTATGAATGAAAAAGTGGATTGAGTGAGTTTTTCAATTAATTTTTTTTTAGCTTTTTTTCATTCTTTCTATTTATTTGTGTGTATATAGAGTTACTTATCAGTAATAATGTACAAATAAATCAAAAATATGAAAAATTACTACTTACTAATTATCTTAAAATTAAAAAATATGATGCGTTTAATTGATTAATAAATGTTTGAAATTTGTAAAACATTGAGTATCTGCAGGTCAAGTGTAGAGTTGCTGCAGGACTCCCTCAGTGTCAGTCAGAGCCGGGTTGAAGGTAAATTGTAAGTTGTTTTAATTCAGCTCACAATTTACTGCTTCAGCCCTGGTTCTCTCTGGTTCAGGCATCGTCTTTGCTTGTCTTCACAACACTTGTCTTCTTCAGCTCTAGTCAACATGGATAATTTTTTAACATGAGCATATTCTGCATCAGGAAAAATAACCCCCAACTAAAGTGATGTAGAAATTCATACAGGTAGGGTCGGGGCAGGGGGACACAGTGGTCTAACTCCCTGGTTTTAGGTGGTTCCGAAAAAAAAACAGGGATTAGTTGCATCAACTACCGCACCGAGCGCTAGTTTTCACCTTGTTCTCTTATCACTATTGTTATCAGTTTAAATCGATACTTCTATTTTTTTTTTTTTTTTTTTTTTATTCAAAAATATATTCACATATAGACTTGGTAAGAATTAACATAGTAAATTACAAAATTTTGTGAAATCCCACAAGGATTGACCCGTGAGTGGGAACATTACTTAACAACTATGTATTCTGGCGGTTTATGGAACATACATACATACATACATATACACACACACACACACATACATACATATACATACACACACACACACATATTTAATAGTTTTACAATTTAAATACTTTAAGTTAAAGGACTATTTTTAGGAAATATTTATATAAATAAATTAAGGACTATAAATATAATAAATATAAGGACTATTAGGAATATTGCAAACAGCCCCTTATAGTTAAAGATATTTTATTTATTTAAATCTTATTGACTTGCTAGCCAACACTTCAGTTGTTTTTTAAAATTACTTATCTTTTGAATTTCTTTGATTGTCTCAGGCAGACCATTGTATATTTTAATTCCTTTGACATACAATGATTGAAACTTAACATCTTTGTTACAAGCCTCTAACACAAGCATTTGCTTGTTCTGACATCTTGTAGAGTAGTTGTTTTTACAAATTTGAAAAGTATGTTTATTTTTGTGAATGAAGCAACAAACTTGTTTGCAATACAATAGTTGTATTGAGAAAAGATTACATAAATTAAATAGTTTAGCTGAACTAAAATCTTTTTTCTTTTCAAACATAATTTTTAAAATGGTTTTTTGTAATTTGAATAAATTGTTTATTAAAAACTTCAAAGGTTCCTCCCCAAAAAATAATTCCATAGGTTAGAGAGCTTTCAACTAACGCATAATAAAAGGATTTTAAGAGTTCTGTTGAGCGATGTTTCTTAATAAATAAAAGTAATGAGTGACTGTATTCATTTTTTAATAAGATTTTGAACATGATTGCGCCAGGTTAATTTGGAATCAATACTAAGTCCAAGATATTTGGTACATTTCAATTTGTTAAGAGACAGACATTTACAATTAGGTTTCTCGTTATTATGATTATGCAATTTGATTTCAATGTCAATTTCTTTATCTTTAAGTAAGAATGGCATCCATCCAGTTTTATTAACATTTAATTTAAGATAATTATAATTAAACCAATCAAAGACAATTTGGAGATCGTTTTCAGTGCTTAATTGTAGAGATTCCCAGTCATTCCCGGTGAATAGGAGAAAAGTGTCGTCTGCAAACAGCCAATTTTACAATTTACATTAAGTTTACAGATGTCGTTTATATATATCGAGAATAAAAGGGGCTGAGAGATGAGCCTTGAGGGATGCCACTCTTTACTGTACAATTATCACTAATAACATTATTAATTTTTACATATTGCTTCCTATTCGACAAGTAATCTTTTATTAACTCGAGACAAATTCCTTTAAACCCATAAGCTTTCAGTTTTTCTATAAGTCTATTATGATTAACAGCATCAAATGCTTTGTTTATATCAAGAAAGATCGCTAATACTTTTTTCCCTTTATCTAGGTTATTGATAACATTTCTTAAAAGATAATCAATAGCATTTTCTGTTGATGAGTGGTCTTTAAAGCCGAACTGAAAGTTATTGTAGAGTTTATTTTTTGAAAAATAGTTATTAATTCTATTGTACATGCATTTTTCAATTATTTTGGAAAAATTATTTAGCAACGAAATGGGTCTGTAATTATTAATATTGTAAGGGGATTCTGCTTTATAGATGGGTGTGACAACTGCAATTTTAAATTTATCTGGGAATTTACCTGTTGTAAACGAAGTATTGATAATATGAGTGAGAGGGATGATAATATTTTTTTGAGATAGATTTTAGAGTAATTAATGTTATATTGTCTTCGCCACTTGATTTTTTGTTATTAAAGTTAATAATTATTTTAAGTACTTCTTCTTTTGTTACTGGATCTAGTTTAAAGGTAAAAGGAACTTGTTCTACGAGATAAGTTGAGTTAGGTTTAGTAAGTGTTTTTTCTATTTTCTCTGCCACTGAAGTGAAGTGTTGATTAAATAGATCAGCTATTTCCTTTGAAGAGTCTTCAGATTTTATGATTCTTCCATCAATTTTTAAATAGTCTATCTGTGAGTTCTTAGTTTTTCTGTTAGTGACCTCATTCAGAATTCTCCATTCTTCCTTGGGGTTTTTTTTGTAAGTTGCTAGTTGATTTTTATAGTAGTTAGTTTTAACATCAGAAATAAGTTTTTTCAAGTAGTTTCTGTACATTTTATATCTTTTAGTTAATTCTTCTTTTTTATCTTTACTTTTTATTTTTTTTGAGTTTTTTAAACATTTTATTTCTTAGTCTAATTGAATTTAACAAGGCAGAAGAGATCCATGGTTTTAAACGAGTATGTTTAGAGTTAATTCTTTTGGTAGTAGAACAGTTTTTTAGGTGTTCATCTAAAACTAGATAAAACTGATCAACAGCTTCATCCACATCTAGTTTGTCCGTGACATTCGTCCAGGTCTCCTTTGATAGTAGTTTATTGAAGTTTTCATAATCAATTGTGGTAGAAAAAATATCTTTTTTCCTATTAGAGATTATTTATGTTTATAAAAAAATGTAAACAAGACAATTTTTATCTTATTCATTGACTTTTTTTCTTTTTTAGTAGCTTATAAGATAATTTTTTAGAAAATAGGATAACGTGTGTTACGAAAGGTGTGTTATAATGAGACAACGAAGACGTAAATTAAATTTATAATTTCCCGGTTTGATGTTTGTTGATGTTTACAAATCATGGTTATCGTGATATCAGGTCTACTTAAAATTAACACAGCGTTTATATTTTTATAAAAGCGTTTATTAAAATTATACCTTTAAAATAATTGATACAATTTTTAACATTGTTAAAGACCCTTTTAAATAATTTTAATCTTAGAATTGAAGAAATAATTATTTTTAAATGGAGGTACAAGGTGAACCGACCTGCCACTAGCGGAGAAAGGGTGAACTTAGGGCAGGTCCATCTAAAGCAGCTTATTTCGGGGGAGTTAGACCACTGTGTCCCGCGCCCCCACTCCTACTGTATGAATTTTTACATCACTTTACCCCCAACTCCTCTGTTTATAATAATTCTTATTATAAATAGAGCCCGACTCTAGTGCTCTGTTTACAATTCTGTATTATGATATTATTAAATAAAAATAAATAAATGCTTAGTTTCCATTAAATTATTAACATTACAATAAGATACATCACTTATTTATGTTCTTTATGCTGAGATAGTTATTGATTTTTCCAATACATTTTGAATTCAGCTTTTTTGCTTATTGAGCTAAAATGGAAAAAACATTTTTTCTTCCCTATATCCACTTAGGTGGAAAGTGATTTTTCTCTTCCCTTCCAGGAAAATTGATTGATTTCTTTTTTTTCCGTATAATAATAATTTTGGCAATGATCAATTGAGAGAACCCAACAAATTAATGAGAAAATGCAATCTAATTGTTCATTCAATGATTTGGTTGGGATTTTGAATAAAATCATTTTGAAAAACATTATCTTGTTTGAAATAATTGCATGTTTGATTAGTTTGTGTATGTTATTTAATGTTACAGCTGTTGATGTTTGATTGTTACAGTGGTTTTGAATGGGGTCGACAGAACACAGACAAAGGTAACAATCCTAAAGGATATCTGCCGAGTCATTATGAGAAAGTACAGATGCTTCTATCTGACCGATTCCTTGGCTTCTTCATGATTCCAGCCCAGGGGTCCTGGAATTATAACTTTATGGGTAATTATTTCTGTTTTTAACTTTGGCTCAGTAATACCTCGGGTAGGCAGAAAAAATTATGTGTTGTAATGAAATAGGGGGACCCTGGGGGTAAGATTTGTAGGTCTTAGATTAGTTCTAGGGGTGTGAGTGTGAGTCAGAGTTTTTAATGTTGTTTTAATGGATCCATGGTCTTTCCTTAGAAACTGTTGGTAGGAGAGAGCATAGAGATATATTACTAGAGGGGCCCTATTGGTTGAATTTTGAAACACCAAAAAAGTAACCTGACCACATTCGATTATCATTATCATCAAAAAACAGTAAATTATATAGTAGAATGTTTAATACAAATCACAACACAAACAATCTGTGGGAAACTCAAAACAATTGATTAATTATAACCTCAACTCCCTCTTGGAGGAGGTTTCAATGAGGTTACACAGAGCCCCACTAAAAATATTTCAGGCCTCTCAATGTATTAAGATAGGCTATGCTCCCTCTAGTATATATCTCTATGGGGGAGAGGGTCAGTGGCGGGACGAATCAGTTCATGTCCGACCTCGGTTACTTGCGTCTGGTATATATTATTTCTATGTAAGTTTTAACTCATTTCCATTTTCTTATATTTAATTATTTGTGGCACATCAAAATGGCTGCTTTCCTTTCCCATACAAATGTCACTCACCGCAAGTCCGCCTTTTAATAATTAATTTTGTGCGGGGCTCCTTTCCCCTTAATTATTCCCCTTTGGGCCCATTACACCACAGTGTTTGCATATAAAATCCTATACTGGGATTTCATATCAATTATCTGTTTTAGTATTTATAAGTCCTCCTGAGTGGTAAGTTTTACCTTACCCTGATAAGTTTTTAGATACCGGCTATAGTGTTAGTTTATTTTTTTTAAATTTTGCTTCTTTTTTTAGATCTGTACATCCCTCTGTAGAAAACTATTGTTCAAAACAAACGTATATAATATTATTTTTAAAATTTGACCTTATGGGAGCTTAATTACAATATAGCAGGTCGTTTATAATGTTGAATAAATGTCTGTAATAATGTATTTGTGTAGGTGTGCGACATGACCCCAACATGAAGTACGAGGTGACGCTAGGCAACCCAAAGGAGTTCTACCATGAAATTCACAGGCCAGCACATTTCCTCAACTTCTCATCTCTAGAGGATGCTGCAGGAGTAGGGGCTGACAGAGAGGATTTATATGCTTAAACTTCACCATCCTCTTTGGTAATTGTATACTTATTTGGCAAATAGAGTCAACTAGTTTGTTTCTATAGAATTATTTTAAAAACTTTTTCTTATTGGAAACAGTAACTGTAGGATTCCTTTTCTTAACACTACTTCTAACTTAGGCTTTAATTCTAACAGGAAGAACTTTACTTTGTATTGAATGTCCATTATATTCTAAATATCTACAAAAAAAACTTCAGGAAAAGAAGGAAATTTTAATATCTTTTAGAATGAAACTTTGTACAAAAATCAATTATATGAAATAACTGAACTTACCTTAATGACTCAGCTAAAGTTAGCGATTTAATAATTGTTAATGACTAGCTAAAACGTTAGCGATTTAATAATTGTTAATGACTCAGCTAAAACTTAGCGATTTAATAATTGAATGACTCAGCTAAAACCGCTATTTAATAATAATTGTTTTAATAATTGTTAATGACTCAGCTAAAACGTTAGCGATTTAATAATTGTTAATGACTCAGCTAAAACGTTAGCGATTTAATAATTGTTAATGACTCAGCTAAAACGTTAGCGATTTAATAATTGTTAATGACTCAGCTAAAACGTTAGCGATTTAATAATTGTTAATGACTCAGCTAAAACGTTAGCGATTTAATAATTGTTAATGACTCAGCTAAAACGTTAGCGATTTAATAATTGTTAATGACAGTTAGCATTGTTGACAGCATGACTAATTGCAATAGTTGGTTGTGAAGGTAATAAATTAAAATTTAAAGAAGTAATATGTTAACATATTTTTGGTGTTTTTGTAAAATCATTCTACATTTATGCCTCTAGAGGTTTATACTTATATAATAGAGGTGTGGTTTATAGATTTTTTTTTTTTTTTTTTTAACTTTATTGATTATTGTCTACAATAAATGTATTTGACATAGTGCTATGTTGGTAAAGTGACTTGGCAGTCTTGATAGGAGGAATCACCCAGTGGTGATACTCCTTGGCGTGGTTAGGTAAATGTTAAAATTTTACTTATAATATAAAAATTTGGCTTGAACTAAATTAGTGGAATAGAAATTAGTTGACTTTTGAATAGTTGAATTTTCTGAAATGTTTTGCGTTTTTGAATTTAAATTAATATTGACTATAAAAGAAGGTCACGCGGCCACTGTCGTCGAAGGCGCCGTGGTTTATACTTATATAATAGAGGTGTGGTTTATAGAGAAGTAATAGTTTTTAGTGAATTTTATAAATAAATGAGCTTATGAGATTGGGGGTTATAGAGGTGGATTTTTTGGAAGGGGGGCACTAAATAGTAATAAGTAATATGAAATACTGGTATAGGACAAAAACCAAGCAGGATGCAGCAGAGCAACCAAGACGCTGTAGGCTTCTTGTTTTTACTAACTTTTTTTATTTTTTTTTTTTTTTTCAGTAACAACACTCAAGAACAGTTCTATGATGAATATGAGGAGTGGAGAGATTTGCTGTGATGTCGGTATTTCTTAGCTCTACTTAACTTTGTATGATTCTTAGTTTTTAGTCAAATATGTGTACTGTTCAGTGTGACGATATCTTCACACCAGTCTCGTGTGTATATTGTATGTAAAATAACTTGTAAATTATTATCTCTCGTTTCAAATTTAATGGAGGCAATGCCAAATGAATTGAGTAAATAAAAATGACTTCATGTTACATGTAGTTGTTGACTTCTAACATTAAAGTAAACACATGTACAATGTTTTTTGAAAATAAGAGAAATTGTAACAACACTGTATCGTTTGGAATGAAATCTAATTTTTTTTTAAAATAAATGAAAACCTGTTATTTGTGAGGAAATTTTTTTTGAACTCACAGCTTGTTTCAAAGAGCTCTATTCTCTTTGAAACAAGAGAATATATCTCTCTTTTTTATTTTCCCTCAAATAAATTTATTTCATTCTAATATTGAATAGGATACTTTTTTCTTGTCTATTTTAGATTTAATATATCAGTAATTTTGGTGATATAATTGGTTCCAAGTTTGGTCTTGTAAATTTTTAGAATTTGATTAGTATTAAATTTGAATTTTGTCTAAGTGTAAGTAAATTTTATTGTTTTATGTATAATTTTAAATAAATTTGTTACTGCTCTTATTGTAATAAATAATTATCTAAAATATTTTGATTTTGTTGTTCAAAATTCTTTTTATCCTAGTTGCTTTTTTACAGCGAATTCCCAGGTATGAGTCAGACCACTGAATCTCTAATTACACAATACTACTTATTATAATTTGAAATCAACCTTCTTGGGAATAAAAAAGCTAGGTTGGTGTGAAGTCATTAACCTGCTTTGCTGAGACAGCAAAATTTTCAAAGTTAAAATTAAGGTTTTTTAACTATTTTGCTGAGGAAAAGCCTTTTTTTAAAAAAAAAAAAGAATAAAGCCGGTCCAAAGTATATGCAACTCTTAAAGTGACCAAATTAAAAAAAATGTGATTTACAGGAAAACCTGCGATACAGTAGGTAGGGTTTCGATACTTTTGTAGCTTTGAGTTTAATGAAGAAAGTCCTAAGTGGCCAGAGTTCCAGGTTAGATATGTTCAAGTTTATAACTACATAAACAATAGTGGTTTTTATACATCTTAAGTTTTCAATAGCAGATAACATACGTAATAATTATTGGGGCATATGGAAAATAAACGGCTTTCTAAACGGGTTACGCTTAGATGAAAAAAAAAACAATAGTGGTGCAGAGGACCACTGGGACATGCCAAACCAATTTCCTTTGAAACGTCTTCTTCTGTTTTTTACTTACATTTCCAGTTCACGCTTTAAATAACTTGATTGCTGTAACTGAAACCATTTAAATATAAGCTTTAAAATAGTGCAAATAATGGTGGCACTTCTACTTTTGGAAGGATGATGATGATTGGCACAACCAAGTAGTAGTAACAAGGGTGGGGAGGCATAAGCCAGGCAAACAAGCCACGTCGGGCTCTTTTTGCCAACCCCGTGCCAGACCAGCCACCCTGGACTACAGAGCCTCAAATCGGCTGGGGAATCTCCCAGATCTTTTGGCAAAGATAGAGACATCCCCTCACCAAAGGGTCCTAAGATTTTCCTCATGGAGGGTTCCCGGGTTGGCACAACCAATATATTGAATACAATTCGACTAAAATATCCAAACTTCTTTTGAAACATTTAGTAACAAGTTGTGATACTACAGCTCAAGTAAAGCATGGACAGGAAACGTAAGCGAGAAATATTGTTACACATGGGAGTACCCATAATGAAGGAAATTAGTTCTGCATGCTGTTCTCCCCGCCCTTTTCATCTTTCAGCTGATCTCTTTGAGGCTCGTTTCTTGTTAACAGAAAAATGGTTAATGCTTTTTTTTATATGAGAATATGGCTTTTTTACATCAACCGATATTTTTTTTATATGAGAATTGGTTACTGCTTTTTTTTACATCAACCTATTGATAAAACTTTTACAAGAAGATATAAAATCAGCCCCGTTATATTTGGAGCTGAAATTTGCTGGAGTGAATGGTGTATTAAAATGACTCAGCAGATCAGTCACATTAACCACATTTCTATATAAATTCCACAACCCCTTCCTTACCCTCAATAAAAAAAATTAGAAGTGTGAAAGAAACTAAAAGTTAGAGGGTTCCTAAAACTTGTTCAAGTTGAGGAATTACTGCCAATCCCTAATCTTAGCCCCACATAACCCCCTAATTTTTAAGTGGTTCATACAAATGCACTTCACTGAGCCCTCTTGATTGTTAATGAGTAACTGTTCCATGCAATATAGTGAATCTTTTTTAACATTAACATAATGTTTAGTCTTCATTTTAAAGAAATTAAAATTATTCTTTAATCCATTTTTTTATGTTTCTTCTTTTTAAGATGAAGATTTTTTTAAAAAAAATTATATTTACTGTTAATTCTTTAAATTTTAATTTCTTTTTTTTCCAAGGTTTATTTTAATTTTTTCTATTAAAAAATATTGTATGTTTTTACATGTATAATTAATTATAAATTGGGCTCAAAACCCGTTTTTGTGTAAATAAATACCTTTCTTGTCATTTGAAAGTTTTATCCCGTCTGATAAGTTCCTTATGGATACATTGACTGGTTTGATGAACAAATTAACAGATAAGTCAATAATAAACAGATTAAACCAATCAGTTTTAATTTTATTTTATGAGCCAAAGTTTACCAATAGAATTGGTGGGTATTTTTTTTTTTTTTTTAGTAAAGTGGAGTAGAATAACAAGTGAACCAACTCTCCTATACACTTGGCGAGTTTCGAAAAATTAAAATTTAAAAAGGATAGAGTTTAATTAATATTTTTAAAAGAGAATTGAGTTTTATCAATATTTTGATTGGCAAAAGAACTCTCAGAAGCCACTCTGTAATTGACAGAAGAATGTCAAATGTGATATTATTTTGTAAACAAACCCTATGTGTTTTTTTAGTTGCGAATGAAAAAAAAAAAATGTTTTATATGAATTTCTATCACACAATTTAATCTCCATCAATGACGGGCAACATGACATTAGACATAACCTCCTCTAAAATTACAATAGTCGCTAAAAGTAGCACTACTTATTTTCTTCTTTTGACAATCACAGTCACATTGACACTAGACTAGAAGATATCCCCCATTCATGTATCCGCCGTTTAAAAAACTTACTGTTTAAACAAGACTATATTAAAAAGTTATCCGTCATTTGCATCCTCAACTAAACTTAATTACCATATTTCCTCAACTATAAAAAAATTAGCTGTCTAAAAATTCTAAAAAAAATCAATAATATAGAGTGGAGTATAACAAACAAGATAATTAAGCCCATACGCATGCACCTCTTCAATTATGGACCCGTTTCAGCACTTATATCTTGAAAATAATGATATTTCACTGTTTTCCACAAATTGTGGAAAAACTAGCTGTCTAAAAATTCTAAAAAAAAAATCAATAATATAGCGTGGAGTATAACAAACAAGGTACTTAAGCCCATACGCATGCACCTCTTTCAATTATGGACCCGTTTTCAGCACTTATATCTTGAAAATAATGATATTTCACTGTTTTCACAAATTGTGGAAAAACTAGCTGTCTAAAAATTCTAAAAAAAAAATCAATAATATAGCGTGGAGTATAACAAACAAGGTACTTAAGCCCATACGCATGCACCTCTTCAATTTATGGACCCGTTTCAGCACTTATATCTTGAAATAATGATATTCCTCTGTTTTCCACAAATTGTGGAAAAAGTAGCTGTCTAAATATTCTAAAAAAATGCACTAATATATATTGCACTATAACCAACAAGATACTAAAGCCCATACGCATGCACCTCTTCAATTATGGACCCGTTTCAGCACTTATATCTTGAAAATAATGATATTTCACTGTTTTCCAAAAATTGTGGAAAACCTTCTAAAAATTCTACAAAAAATCAATAATATAGCGTGGACTATAACAAACAAGATACTTGAGCTCATACATAAAAATTCTTCAAATTTTTTAGACAGCTAGTTTTTCCACAATCATTATCATTATTTTTAAGATATAAGTGCTGAAACGACCCGTTCAATTATAGACCCTATAATTGAAGAGGTGCACTCGTATGGACTTTAGTATCTTGTTCGTTATAGTCCACGCTATATTAGTGAATTTTTTTATAGTTGAGGAAATATGTTAATTAAGTTGAATTGAGGATGCAAATGACGGATAACTTTTTAATCTAGTCTTGTTTAAACAGTAAGTTTTTTCGAACGGCGGATGGGGAATGGGGGATATCTTCTAGTCCAGTACATTGACAGCCTAAAATACCAGAGTAAGGTCACTTGTTGATTCTATTTCACTATATTTGCTACAAACAAATGAGGTATAACTACCTGCAATTTAATTTACAATAATTCTTTTTATCAAAATATAGAAAAGAGGTAAGTCTTTTCACAATGAAATACATAGTAGTGAAATTCAATTAGTTGAGTCTGACTCAAGTCTACATATTGGTCCATTATAGACCATCTGTAAACTAACTTTATGGCCAACTAATGTTCTAATATTATTTATATTATATTTGATCATAGTTGGTCTTTCTAAAGACAAACCCCAGGCTATAACATTAACTTTCGGTGGAATACCCATTGGTAACAACATTTCTGGACGGAACATTCCAGAGTTACCAACTTCAACCCATTTCTTCAGACCTGGATGGTAACCAAATATTTCCATGCTTGGTTCTGTGTAAGGATTATAGGCAGGTTTAAATTTTAATTGCGATATACCTAAACGTGAAAAGAATTCTTTAAGTGTTCCTAACAAATCCCCTAATGTTAAATCGTAATCTGCGATAACTCCTTCCACTTGATGAAATTCAGCCAGGTGAGTTGCGTCTAATGTTTCATTTCTAAAAACTCTGTCTATACTGAAATACTTGACTGGTTTGAACTCAGTCGAACCGATCTTCTGGAGCATCCTGGCACTGACAGCTGTCGTGTGAGTTCTTAGTAAATTCTTCTTGGCTTCATTTATATCCCAGTCATATTTATAACCTTGTGAACCGTAACCTCCTTTACTGTGAACTTCTTTAACTTTATTAAGATAATCATCAGGTAAAGAGGAGCATTCTTTTGGATCTAACAGGAAGAAAGTATCATGGGCGTCCCTGGCAGGATGTTGTTGAGGTTGAAATAAAGCATCGAAATTCCAGAATGAACTCTCTATGTATTTGTCGGTTGGCATTTCTTCAAAGCCCATCTCCAAGAACACCTGCCTCAGCTCGGCCCTCATCTTCAACAGCGGATGCAAGTGTCCTTCGTTGACAGACACTCCTAAAGCATTAAAATTATAATTTTTGAAACTTTTAGTTGACCAAGTTCCATTAGCTATCATGTCAGCTGTGACTTCTGCTTCCTGTTTCTCTAAATTCAAAGTAAAATCTTTGCCTTTCTTAACATCAAAAGTGACTAAATTAACAGCTTTGATTAATTTTCTCTTTTTGTAATCATTTTTATTTTTATCATCTACTTGGTCGTATTTCTTTTCATCAATAAGAATCATGTGTTGCTGGACATGGTCAGAGACCGAGTCAGCAACAGGTAGGAGCAGTTCTCCGCCTTCACATTTCTCTAATTTGATCCATTTATTAACCATGGCTTTCCTGACACCAATATCACCATTCTGAACGATTTTGCCTATTTCTTTCATTGGTACTTTGCCCGAAGTTTTCACAGCCTGAAACACATTGAACTCGTAGCTGCCCTTCTCTTTAATGAGTCGACCCTCGTCCATGAGTTCCCACGACGACACTGTTTTCGGTTCCTTTTCAATGACATCACCCACAGCTTTGATACTGTTTACGAAACCAATTATAGCGTTGTGAGCAAGGTTCAGTTTACTAGATAAATCTATAGTATTAATGACGCCAGCTTTATCTACTTCAGAAAGAATGAGAGAGATTACCTTGTCATCACTAGAACTGTCTTTCACCATTTTACCATCAATTTAAACAAGTCAATAGTCGATCGTGCAAAGTGTATTAACACACAACAACTTAAATTTTAAGATAAGTTAAATTACACAAAATTTCAATACTTTTTTAATCAAATTTAGCTAACTTACACACCACACATAACACACGTCGTACGAAAAAAATAAACAAAGTAAAACCCAGATTAATTCATATGTTATCGTGTTGGTTTTCCGTGAACCACTTCATGCTCACAGAAAACTGCTTTTTCTGCTCTTTTATTTATTTCACCAACCTTTATCTTCCTTACTTTGACTGCATTTTGTTTAAGAATCTTAAAAAAGAGTAGAAGAATCGTAAATAGCAAAATTGTAAAACTTCCAAAATATTAATAAATTTTCATTAAAGCAATGTCGGCCATTTTATGTAATTTTCAAAAGTAAAGCTAAAGAAGAAATGATATCGTTGAGAAAAAAAAGAAGAATCAAATTTGTAAACAAGCCCTGCACGCAGTGGGAATTTTGTAAGTTTTTGTAATTTAATTTTGTTTGAGTTTTTAATTATTTATTTATAATGGATGACGAAGCTGAAACCTACAAACTGTGGCGAATTCGTAAAACTGTTATGCAATTGTGTCACGATCGAGGGTACCTGGTAACACAGGACGAGTTGGACCAGACATTAGACCAATTTAAAGAACAGTTTGGTAACAAACCCAGCGAGAAGCGACCTGCTAGGAGTGACCTTATCGTATTGGTCGCTCATAATGACGACCCTACCGACCAAATGTTTGTTTTCTTTCCCGACGAACCCAAGATCGGTATAAAAACCATTAAAACATACTGTCAAAGGATGCAGGAAGAGAACATACACAGAGCCATTATCGTCGTCCAGTCAGGTATGACTCCTTCTGCTAAACAATCTCTAGTTGACATGGCTCCTAAATATATTTTAGAACAATTTTTAGAATCTGAGTTGCTGATTAATATAACAGAACATGAGTTGGTACCAGAGCATGTCATACTGACCCCAGAAGAGAAACAGGAATTGCTGTCTAGATATAAACTAAAAGAAAATCATTTGATGAGAATCCAAGCGGGAGATCCTGTATCCAGATATTTCGGTTTAAAGAGAGGCCAAGTTGTTAAAATTATTAGATCATCTGAGACTGCGGGTAGGTATATATCCTACAGGCTTGTATGCTGAGCATTCAATGTTTTTTATTTAGGACTTTTTGTATGATTTGTAACTTAAATATGATTCCATCTTGCATCTAGGTTTACATATAATACAATATTAGAACCTCTTCAAGCTATTTAGCGTACAGTTATGAATGAAATAAAATGAAAGTGAGTTTACTCTGGTATTTCGAGCTGTCAAAAAGTAAGAACGTTTTGGCTGCTATAGTACGACACATGGTTAAAATCAGTTGACAGCATGGGAAAATAATAGGAGGGAGCAATTAAGGTTACTCCTAGATGTTAAAACACACCTACAATTTCATATCAGGCCAACCTCATTGATTTCTGAACACTATTTTCCCATGCTGTCAACTGATTTTAGCAGTGCGTTATACTAAAGGACTATATTGACATATTTCCTAAAAAAGACGCTACACAATGGTAATTTTGCTGTCAATTGAAGGTTATCTTGTGTCACTTGATTATCTGTGTTAGATTATTCTTACTTTACACAATTTTGTGACATTTGATACTCATCTGTTTATCTCAAGATAAACATATTTTAAAAATGTAGAGTGAATCACTTGTTATTCTATTCTACTATATGTACAGTAAAAGCATTTATGTCAGTGCCTGTACTGTAGTTATGTTAGTGCCTGTGCTGTAGAGGAGTATTTCTCCTGAGATGAAGTATAGATACTTTTTTTTGGAAAAATCAGCTTCTTGTTTAATGAGCATTACTGAGAAAATATGGTAGTTACGAGACTCCAGTATTTTGCTTTCCCAGTTAAAGCTATGTTCTTCTCCAGATAAAGCACATTTTGTCTTGCTATTTCTGATAACATACATTCTAGAGGTTTTAGTTAGCCAGCTAACAGACGCTCTCATTTTCTAAAAGATTTTAAACAGATAATGTAAAGTAAGCTCCATAGTTTTAGATGCATTGCTTGCATCTAAATACTATTTTACCTTGTATTTAATTTGATACTAAATGTTTTAATTGATCATGATTAACTAATTAAGTTTTTAATTGATTCAAAATCCTTTTCTTGTAAATATTTCCTACATAATAAAAAAGTAAAATTTTTTTTATTACGTTATTTGTATTATTTTATTTCCCTCATTATATAAATCGCATGTTTTATTGTTTAGAATGACTATAAATATATGTTTGAATGACTTTTTTTACTATATTACCCTGTGGTTTGAGTTAAAAAAAGCCAGCATTCCAAAGAAACTGTGCCAAGCTTGGGCACCTGTGCCAGAATTATTATGTAGTTGCAAACTTTAAAAAAAAACAACTTAAAAATTGGCTTCAGAATCAAGATTTGAGCTTGAGTAGTAGGATTGTCTCTAGACCAGTTTCATTCTATTCAAAGCCCAAATAAACATTTGCTGTTTACCACCTATAGTATTTTAAATTTTCCAGTAATTTAACAATTTTTTACCTTTTAGTAGATTAAAGTGATCTTATTGACTGAAAAATGGTTTTATTCAATTCAGCTTGTCAAAAAAACAACTTTTCCTGGCAAAACATTTTAACCCTGAACTTTACTGATTTATAAACATTTCTGTCAGCAAATTGGGTTAATGGCATCACCATACAGATTTAACTTTATTACTCTATGGTCATCGCAAAAAACTGGTTTTTGTTAGGGTTGGTGCTCTCTGACTGACAAATATTGTTTTCCAGATTTGTCTAGAAATCAATATTTTGCCAAACCTAATTTTTGTGATTCGGAACTTCTAAAACAGATTTTGGTTAAACTCTAAAGTTTGACTCATCAATCTCATTAGGGATTTTTTGTCTATAGCTTATATATTATACACACACTAACATATTTACATAAAATATGAGTATGATCAGATTTGCCCATATGTATCTAAGAGCGCAATTAATAAAAAAAAAATTGTATAAAAGCTATTTATTTCATACAATCATATTATTATACAAAAACATGATGGTTACAAAAATACAAATTACTTAGTTGACCTACTGTTAAAATCATTAGTAGTTTTGACAGAAATTTTTGTTGTATGGAATTACCATGATGTTTAAAAAAAACAATAGATATATTGTCAACCACGATAGTATAAAAATGATAACTGACCAGTTCCGACTTTACGTCATCATCAGAGCTGTTTACAGATTGAGCACTTCGGGTAGCAAAATAGGCGTGGTTAGGGGTACTATTCACACGAACTCCTTCCTCCTCCTAAAAAACCCAAAATACTAAGTCAGTAAACAGCTCTGATGATGATCTGAAATCGAAACCCATCAGTTATAATTTTGGTTGACAAATTGTATTGCGGATGACAATATTTATATTGTTTTTAATTTTAGTGTTTTTTTAAACATCATGTTGAACTACTGTGCTGAAATAAATAATTTGTTTGAGATATAAACTAATGCTAGAAGTTGCTGCCTCCCTGTATTATGAAAACAATGTCAAGTTAGCAAACCATGAGTATGAAATGCAGCACCGATACAGGAAAAGTATATTCTAAACAATTATAGAATCAAAAATAATGTATCCTAAATTTTCTTTACCCAAGTTTACCACACAAGCCCAAAACTTTATTAATGTTTTATTTTTATTAATCTCTTTACAAACAAAAGACCTTCAGCTTCTTGGCCTTAAACCAGGTTTCTTATAGATACACATTTAGAATATGATTCATTTTTTCCTCGACCTGGGAGGTATGACTAAAGTCTATCGTTTAGTTGAAAAATCTTGTCAGGTCAGTTTAGACATCACTGATTCTTAAGAAATAAAATCCCTGCAAGAAAGGAGCGGGAAAAACTATGTAAACAAATCAGGTTATTTTACCCGTATTTTCTTGGAGATGTTTTTCTACATCTCTTTTGTGTTGTTTTATTTTAAAATATCATTTTTAAGATTAATTTGAAAGTGCCGGGAAGAAGGTTTTTTCCCTACAGCAATTATTGTCGTAGGGATTTTTTCTCTTTTAAAGTAAGAGGTTGGCAGCAGCTTCTCTGATAGGTCAATCTCCAAAATACTTATGACCTTGGGGATTTTTAAACTAAAAGATAGACTGTAGATATAGTAAAGCACTGCTTCAATGTATAACCTCAAGCGACAAAAATGACAGCATTACAAAGTTGAAGGTTATATCAGTTGACAGACTACCAAACATAAGTATGGAGACATCCACTGACATGGCAGGCTGTAAACTGATCAATACCAAAATCATTACAATAGGACAACAGACACTATGGAACCATCTAAAGCATTAAATTGCTGGATAAAGTGAGGGAAACATAGGGTAGTATCTTATACTCTATCTTTCATAAATAGGCCCCATACATATCTATACATTCTCAATAGATGGCTTCACCCCATATTTCTATTTAAAGTTAATACATAATTGGCATGAGAGCTCCAAAGCCTTATTTTCTTTTATTATTGAAGTACCACAACTTTATATTTTTATCTATATGTGAGGTTCCTAGTAATAAAAGACAAAGTATAGATATTTCTAATAAAATATCACTAATTAATCCTGAGTCAATTGTATCCTCTAGGTAAGTTTGCTCCATAGAAGTAAAAAGAGTTTTTTTAAAAGATTATATTTACCACAAGTTTTACAATTCTTCAATTGTACAAATTATACTACATTATACACTATACTACATTTAAAATAATATTTACAAGGAATAATCTTTTGATTAGTCATTTTGTCAGAATCTTAAATGTTCAAGATTCATTATTAATTTAATTTTTTTTGTGAAAAGCATGTGCAATGCCCATAGTTCATTTTAGAACTCAATTTCACATCATTTTACTTTTGAATAAACTAGAATACAAAATATCTAATACTTTTTTAAAAATTTTAACAACTGGTTTGAAGACACAATAGATACTTTTTAATGCACCAGGACAGCAAAATCTTACTTTAGACATACAATAAGTTCTAATTATGGACAAAAGATGGAGAAAACAAATAGTGAGAGAGAATATACAGATTGGTCTATTATCCTGAATGCATAATTGTTTTACATCAACCAAATTTTTTCCCCTCGAATTTACATAACATAACACTACTTTTCTGCTCTGTCAATTTTAATCATTACATAACATATGGTAAGTAGGTAATCAAGTTGGATATGATTTCTTTCTATTTAGTAAGCTACTCAAAATAAAGAATAAAATTAAAGCTTTACAAAGGTTATTTATAATTAACATAGCATTTGATTGCTACACTTGATTCAAACACAGCCTGCGACTGCTCTAAGAGTAAGTTCTTTTTACCAGAACACAGTGGATATAGTGAAACACCAAAACATGGATGCACACTTCCTTTAGTTTTTTGTTTAACTAGAGGAAGTAAAAACTTTTAATTGCAATTTTGAATTTAAATTCATGAGACTCTTAATGAACTAATTATTTCTATCTAAAAACAAAAGTAACTATACTAAACATCTATGATAAAGAAGTGGCAGTAGATATTGTAGACAAATCTCTTAACAACATATAAACAGCTTGTTTTAATAAAGGATCTCTGTTCCCCTCTTCGTCTTCACCTCCTAAATCAAAATCCTCCGATTCGAGAGCTTGAAGTTTTGCTTGAATAATAGTCAGCCTGGATTCTAGATCTTGTTGATCAGCTTCAATCCTATCGAGGAGTCTCAACCGGCAATCTATATTCTCTATTGGTGCCTCTCCAACAGGGCCTCTTTTACCTTTATCAACACTATCTTGACTAGATTTCTTCAAATTAGAGCCAGATTGTTTTTTCTTTGAATCGTCCCAATTTGCTGACCACAAGTAAAGTTTAGGGTGGTCTTTTTGTTGTGCTATGTTAATCTTTGCAGTTAGTGTCCTTTCCATTTTATGAATACTTTGTAAATTAGATGTCAATTCAAAACTTTTAGATAGTATTTTCTCTCTTTCACGAAGCACCTCTTCTTTACAAGTCCTATGGTTGAAACGAGGAAGTTTTGAAACCGTAAGGTAGTGGTTAGCATAAGAATACTTCTGTGAACTTCTAATATGCAAAGGATCTAAGCAAACGGTGCATACATATGGTTCAGGTACATCCGAGTCTTTTTCAATACCATGACAAGCTCCGTGCTGCCAACACAGACAGATCTCACACTGCACCATTAATCCGTCTTCTTCTTTGAATCCGCAGATACAATTGATTATTTCTTCTGTCTGTAACCTTTCAATAACAATGTCTTCATCCTTCAGCTCTTCATCATACAGAGATTCATTGATGTCTCCTGCATATACTTTCTCAACTTGTGGTTTCTTCTTTACTAAACCTTTATTTACACCTGAGTAACTATCTTCTAAAGATTTACTATCAAGAGATTTCTTGGAATTAACTTTAGGAGGGCTAAAAAGTTGAAATTTATCATTACTAGTGCTATCAGAATCTACAATATTATTATGTTCACCAGATGACTCATCCTCTAATCTATTTTTGTTTTTAACAGGTGTTAGTACTTTTAATGAACCTGTACCAGAGACAAGAGGTAAAGAAGACTTTAACTCGGATTGTATTCCAGGAGAAAATGAAGTACTAGGTTGGGCACCATTGATATCTGTAGATGAATGTGTTGTAGGTGTATGATCAGGCATTGGTGACTTTGGAATACAACGTTTTAACTGGGGAGTAGAATCGGCAGAAAAAATAGGATCAGAGGATGTCCTAGCAAAAGCTAGGTCAGACACTTTAGGGGCACTTCCAGCCAACTCTCTCAACTCTCTGTGATAATGCTTGATGTGCATGTGTAGAAGATTTTCTTTTCTAAACTTCTTTCCACAATCTTCTTTTGGACACTTCCAAAGCTTGCCTTCAAAAGTTTTGACAGCGTGCCCTTGATTAAAAGTAAGAGACCTATGTTTAGGAAGAAGTGTTCTCACTCTTTTAGTATTAAAATGGCCTCCATGAATGAGACTCCTAGAAGGAGGTAATATCCTTACTTTCTTAGTGATTTTCCTCTCATCTAATATTTTGTTGACCCATTTTCTATAATAAGATTGAGGTTCCAAGTCTTTTTGGTCATTTGCAATTTCTAATAATGACTCTTTTGGAAAAGAGAAGTCTAATCCCTCAGGAGGTTCTTTGTTTTCAGTCATTCTGAAGTACTTTCTGAGCTCAATAAGAGAGTGAACAGCATACCTGTCGGGAGTGAAAAGGAAGCAAGCCCAAACATTATCCACCCATGCTATCACATGTTTGGTCCACCCATAAGGAAGTTTATCATCTTCAATCAGAATACTCTTTCTTACAACACCATCGTGGCAAGTAATTTCCAAGGGATAAGGCTCAAAGTAAGAATCATCTGCAGAAACAGTTTCTTCACTAGAGTGAGTATCTTGGGCAAAAGTATTTTCTATTGTAGAAGCTTCAGTGTCAGGATGAGAAGGTGGTGTTGAAGGTAAAGACTTGATAGGAGTCTCTTGGTCAGAAGTCTTTTGAGGGTTGTCAGCAGATTTGGGACTAACAGGAACTGGAGACACTTGAGCTGAAGCTGGGGATAATGATGTAGTTGAAGTAACAGGTGATATAGGTATTGCAGAAGGTGACAATTTAGGTGTCAGGACAATTGGCTGTTTGGAAAACATACTTGGGCTTGTCCTTACGGGAGTTGTGCTTCCTGGTTTCGGTGTAGAGACGTTGACAGATCTTGGAGAGGTAGATGATTTTGGAGTTGAAATGACTGGCTTAGTGATAGGAGAAAACTTCTTGGCATACTGGTTGTGAACAGAGAAACTTTGAATATTTGGCTTGTTTCTAGACAAACTGGCTCTAAGAAATGATTCACTATGGTTAAGATCATAACCCTTCTCTTCAATTTTTTTGGGCCTTTTAAAATCTTTATCTTCATAAAATCCATCAAATGTTTTTCTTTTCTTCTGCCTTCTTTCATGCTTGGATGAGACATCAACATCCACAAACGAATCAGCTTCAGAAGGTTTGCTACCTTGGTATTTTTCCATTTCTTCATCTGTAGTTTTATAAAGGTTATCTTCACAAATAGTTTTTTCAAATCCATCATAAAAAAGAACGTCATATAGACCCCCTCCACACACTCTCTTAATAACAGCTGGGAATTTCTGCATTCTATGATCAGACCATTTCGCTAACACCTTTTCCCCGTCTTTAAATTTATTTCCAGAATAGACAATAGAAGATTGAGTGTCTTTAGGGGAATGAGATTTCCATATTGGTAACCTACTAGGAAGGTATTTTGCCTTACTTGAAGTGGTTGGATTCGGTTTAGACTTTTTAAAAGAAGGATTTTTCACACCTCTTTTAATCTTTTTCAAAGTTAACTTTTTTCTAGCTTTATTAGACTTTTTTAAAGGTATGACAGTAGATGGCCTTAAACCAGTAGCTGAGGATGGGAGGGACACAGGCAATGAAGAAGAGTCTGACACTTCAGGTATTTGCAAAGGAGGCGATTCATCTACTTGAACCTCATTCATTGATGATTCCATTAAATCTTGAGAGGCAGATAATTTTGAAACAGACTTCATTTTCTTGATCCTATGACTAGTCATTGACATCCATTCCTCTGAATTCTCTCCACCTGTAGAACTTATTAGCACTTCCTCTTCCTCTAGATCTATTTCCTCAACAACACCTTCGGTCCATTCATTAGTTTTATAGTTCATGATCATAAGATGAAGACCAATGTGAAAATCGTTGGGAGATTCAACATCTACTAAACCACAATCCAATTCATTTGTTTGAAGCCCTTCAGACCTCTCAGAGGACTGTGATACTTCTTGGACCTTTCCATTGCCGCTTTTGGGAATAGTTTGTGGTGCAAATTCATCAACCTCTAAGGCATCGATTTCAATATTTTCATCCCAATTAACATCTGAAAACTCGGTTTGATCACTCATTTCCGAATTAGTAGTGTTTTCTTCTTCCATTATATGAGATATTCTTTTATTTACTGAACTTCGAGAGCTCATATTTTTCGTTTTATTTGAATCCCTTTTGCTCATTATAAGGCCACTTGTATAGGCATTGGTTCAGGAAGATTACACAACTACTGATCCCAACCAACAACTCAATAAAATAAACACGGTTTGAACCAAAGCAGTGAAAAAACTTCACAAAGAATTTATTTATAAGCCGTTAAATGAAATTATATAAATGTAAAATGCATTATCTTAACCTTAAAGAGAGAATTCCTCAATGAAGGAAAACACAATACAATACAGCCAAATCGTTTTTAATCGACACAAAATGATATTTTTTGTAAACTTAACTGGTTTAAACAGAATATAATTACTTAAATAGAATACACTTTAATTTAAAACAAATGATGAAATTCTTAATAATTTCAGGTTGGTTGGTTATTTCAATTTAAAATGTCCAAAACTTAATATGGCGGACAATAAAACAAACAATAAACAAACAATAAAATTCACAAACAAACAATAAAATTCTTCTTTGTTTTCTTCATGTTTTCTTTTAAGAGCTTGACAGTGTTGCCATATTTTTTTAAATTTAAGTCTCTGATCTAAGTTTAGAAGAAACCTTTTGGAAGGCTAGGTAAACAATCGGTGAAATTTTTGTTTTCTTTTAACCAGAGATATTAAAGCTTTTAATTTAATTTACGTTAAAAGTTAGTTGTTTGTATTAATTACTCAATCGTTTTTATTAAGTTATGTTTTGTACAGTTTCTATTTAACAAGAAATTCGTCATGGGAGTAACGATATTACAACAGTTTCCCGTGTTAGAAAACAGGACCGGTCCGCAGACCATTGAATTTCTTACAAAACGAGTTATGGCTTTGGGAGCTGTACAGAGTGGTCAGTTTTTAGTTGAGTGCGATACTTATGTTTCAAATCCAAGCTTAGGTCCCCAGAGGACGGTTCATGTTCTGCATAATTCGGAGCAGCCTGCCTCTGTGTTCTCAGTGTTAGAGTTTGGCAATAAGAATATTTCACTGGTTGCCGATGGCTTATTTGATTTATTAATGCTTAAGATGACTCCAATATACGCAAAGAAGCCTAGTAAGGTACGTATTATTAGATTTTCATCAAATCATTTTGTGGAGAGGGGTATTTAAGGAGAAGAGCAATTTTACTTACTCTGAAACAGGGGGGGGGGTAACTTAAATGAGGAAAAGTTTGGGTTCGATTATAGCAAGCTGCTAAAAATCAGTGCTGCAGCCATAGATATAATATTACTGTAGGGGCCCTATTAGTTAAATTTTGAAACATCGAAAAAATAACCTGACTACTAAAGTGATGTAGAAATTCATACAGTAGGGGTGCTACCATGCTATTCTGAATGGTTTTGGGATCCCCTTTACTCAAGGCTGTTCTAGTAATACAGTACTCTGTTAGTAACTATTTTGTTGATAATTTTATAATCTTTCAAAATCTGATAAAATACTAAGCCCCCAAAACGCGTTCATAATAATAATAATCCTTAGAGCTGTTACAAATTTATCAAAAAATGTCTTACGACGTCAAACCTAAGACTAAAAAAATGGTATAAATAAAGTATAGTTGGGTGGTGGGGTAGTTATCATCAAATTGTTTGGGTCTGGGGTCAAATAGGTTGAGAAGGACTGCTGTTAAAACTGCACTCATTTATTTGCAGGTGGAATCAAAAGGACCGAGATTTGAGCTGGCTGACTTTTGCGTCAAGCTGGGAAGTGTCACCGTCAGTCAGAATTTTAAAGGTGTTCTTGTGGAGGTAATTTTATTATTATTTCAACTGCAATCATATTTCATTTAAAATTTGATCCACAAGATTTAATTTTATAATTTTATAATCCTATTTATAATTTTAATAGTTTAAAGATATATTCCAAGATCTTAAAATATTCCTTAAATATGTCCGAAGACATGTTGCAGTATAAATTTAACAACTTGTATAGTCTGAGGACGAGCGTAGCGAATCCGATTTAATGAAGAAAAGTTGCTAGGTACCCCGTAACCAAATTTTTATTTTAGAGCATCAAACTGCAAATAAGTAAACCTCGGTGCTTTTAATTTCAAGTTATCTAACATGAATTTTAAACATATCTTATATTCCTGCTTAGCTCTGAGACCTGTCCTACTCTTCTCTGCCATATGTGTCTTTTACCTGCTCGCAGAGTGTGATCTGTATACTTTTTTTCTGTACCCGCATATTTTTGTTGACTATTTTTGTGAAGAGGAGCTTCCCTCCCTTGCTGGGAGAAAAATCCTTCTGTTAGTTTATTTTTCCAAATGACTTTTGGTAAAGGTGTTGTAAGCTTAGAAATTGAGAAGGGACCCCACCCTGACTGTCTCCCCACAGTATCACCATCACTAAACCCTTACAGGCACACCCTTGCTCTCGGGGCCTTTTTATTTCTCCTCTCAGTAATAAAAAAACCCCCAAGTTATTTTTCTGCACTGGTTTTCTCAATAAAACCAGACTAACATATTATGCAAAATCCCAACTTAATGATAAATAAACTTATATTATGAGTGCAGGTAGAATACAGGGCATGCAGTGTTGGCATTGCATGCTGGGACTTACTGCGTGAGTTCTGTCAGGGTTTCCTCGGGTCTTGCATGCAGCCAGCCCCGCCTCCATACCTACAGAGCAGATTCAATGATCTCTACCAACCCATGGACACCATACACCAGTACCTTGAACACTTCAGTATGTATAGGAAAGCTTCAGCAATGACTCTGCAGTACACTTAGACCTACCATTATGTAATACTTATTTTTATTTATTTTGTATTTATCATTATTTTATTGTAATATATTATATTATTTTTAAGTAATGTAAATTTTTGTTTACTCCATTGGAGCGATAAGAAGGAAGGATACTTATAATTAGTCCTTGTGGGAGCTATATATATTAAGATCATCTTTGTTGCAAACATTCTAGGATGCCTGAATTATGCTGAAGGCTTGGTTACTAATAATATCAGCACCAAAACTAAGTATAACATTATGTCATATTAATCCTGTTACAAACACTGCTATGTTATGTAAGATTTCCATGACATTAACATCAAATTATCACTATTCGTTGTGTATTGTAAATTATTGACTTATTAAAGCTATCGTTAATATTTGATTATAACATCGTTAACAATATTATGATAGCATCGTTTTGATCACCCTTTGGTTTTCCTGTCATTAGTATTGCCAACCTTACAACTATCTCTTTGCATCGTGAACAGCCCAGTTTGCAGATAGTAAACTATGAAGGCTATCTATATGGTGATTATGATTTTGACGGGACTACCTTGAACTGGCAAATGTTTACTTGCACTACACTATGTCGTCCTGGGCTGCGTCATAAATTGCAGAACTGCATCCCCTCTCCTTGATGCCCTGCCGTATGAGTAACATTTCCTCCTCACCTTTACCTAGAGCTCATTCATATTTATTTCTACTCCAGGGTCACTCACAGTAGTTATTATTAAAATTGAATCTATTGTAGGTAATATTTGACCTTTTTAATCAAAGCTTTGTTTGGAACTGTAGGGACGGAATAGGTCCCTGAAACTCCTCCCAATGCATCATGTCACCATTTTAAGTTTTACTAAGCAACATGTGAATTGGTTTGGCTATAGGTTCACTGCATTATAATATTAAAAATCTTTTACTAATTTGATCAAAAATGTAATTAATCCCCATGCATGATGTTTGTTTATGAAAGTGCCTGTATGTTTTCTTGGGCTGCATCACAGACTTGTTTATCAATAGCCGAGTGTTGGACTCAGATTACATTATAGTATTACCTATACTTCTGTTACATTTCTATTCAGCAAAGTATCATTTATCGTATAAATAATAGAAAGTTTTATCGGCTTATCAAATAATTATCAACTGGAATGTTATAAAAAATATATCAGGGCTAAAGACCCCTATTTTGAAACAGGCAGATTTCTTTACAGCCCAACAATACTGTTGAGCATTCAGTTGTTAAGTTAAAAGATATACTTTGAGTGCATAACATGCCTGTGTGCACCGCAGTATTTTAAGAACTATATCACATGATTTTCCTAAAAGGCAATACTAATTTAAACAAAAAATACATTAAAAACTTTTCTTTATTTCTTTTAAATAAGAAAACAATAATATTAAAACTAAGAAACACATAGGTAGGTACAAGGTATAAAAATATATATCTTTTAAAATATAAACAAACTATTTACAAAACTTGACTACATCACAGTCGCAATGCTACATCATGATAAGAGAGCATTTCTGCTTTGTTTAAACCATAATACAATTATCTTAAATATCAGGCTCTTAAAATACAAGACTTTGTGGTTTATTTGGTTCAAGTCTTAGTTTTCATTACTAGATTATCCCAAAAAATAGACTTGCTCAGATATAGATAAAAGATGCTTTGTAAGGTCTAAGTCTGGTGATAAATTACCAAGTTACACTTAGTCTTACCAGTTAACCTGTGTTTATCCACAGGCAGTAATTACTTTATAATATGAATATTACAGTGAATACATAGGACAATGTACAAAAGGCAAAACCATGGAATTATATTAAAATTACGACAAAATGTTCTTTTTTTAAGATAAAACTTAATACAAATAAAACAATAATTGAGCTTTTAAAAGGTTCTTAAAATACATTAGACAGACAAATGAACAATTAAAATCATCCATATAATTTTATGTTAATTTAAATTATTCTTTAACAATAACAATGGGAAATGCCCTAATTGTTACTATTTTGTCTCAATAATAGATATAATGTATTAACTTATATTTAAAACGTAATAAATTTAAAATTATGTTGCTGTTAACATTATATTGGTAATTATGAGTTGATATTAAATATCCCACTAAGCACCCAAAGGTCAATTACATACATTTTTCATTAAGAAAGCTGGTACCATTTGTCCTTACTAACATGTTATCAAAGAGACATTTCATTATAAGTAATATCTGGATTCCAGGGGATTGGCAGACAAATTATAGTGAGATGGGTTTATTAACAAAGGAACCCTGGTCTAAAAATATTTTTCTGTATGTTTGTCTTTAAGAAAAAGCAGCAGCAACCAAACTGCTTATTCCTTGGTAAATATACCCATCTCCAATATAACTTCAGAGATTCCACCGAGCCCTATATAACATAATTATTACCATCCATTTTATACTTTTTTTTTGAACTTATCATACAGCCCAGCTTAAAAATAAAATAAATGAATTAATCAATCATACAGCCCAGCTTAAAAATAAAATAAATGAATCAATCACAAAACCTTTTGAAGGAAAGTTAAAATAGTCTGCACAAGAATTAATGGTAGCGTCATCAAAGCACGGTACTAGAATAATAGATCCATAGAATAACTGTCTGTCATATTCATAAGTTTGCCTCCAAACATTAACCTGTAGAAAAACCATAATATTGAGTGTAACCGTGTGTAAGGTGAGAACACATCAGAATAGTAAAACTACAGAGCAGAGAGTTAGAAGAGAAGACAAGTGATTTAGTTATTCCAGTCTGACGCATGTATTGCATAATTCTCATTTATGCACTCTTCAGATATGCTTTAGATCATTTTTCAGACCAAATTCTTAAACCTTGTAAGGAACTCTTCTTGCTATCTATGTATTCTGCAACATGCAATATCCTCATAATATGCGAGTTGTTCAAACTTAACACACTATGATGGTATGAACAACTACATGCTTTTAAGATTGTATAAAAAGCTGATTTGTAGGAAGTAAAAAGAAGTATTTATACTTAAAAAAGTATTTCTAAATTCCAGAATTTGGTCTCAAGTCCAAGAGATTATCAAATCATAAGCAGAAGAAAGGTAAGTAATCAAATAGATTTCATTTTAAGAGTGGGATTTTATGTGGTAATGACATTTTCCAAGTCTCCGCCCACCTGTTCATTACATCAATATATGAACTACAAAACAAAACTAACCATATCTTGCGTTGTACCAATAGTCAGATCAGACAAGTAATTCATTTTATCATTTTTTGAATTATTTTATACATAAGTAAGATGATTTTTATTGCTAAATAGTATATCAACCCAATTAATTTATTTTAAAAATTAAAACTAACCAAGTGCCCTCTCAGTTTAAATGATTCTTACAACAAATTCAACAAACACCCGGGATTTGCTTTTAATAAGCAATTTGTCACTGAGATCTTAGCTTACTTTCTTCCCAATTTTGTATCTTACACTGATCTGGGGATCTGAAACTTGCACTGTCATCTTCAGGGAAAACAGACTATTAGAATATAAAGTAAAAGTATACGTCTATTGATAGAATTACAATACAATTACGCTAATTATTGAGGGTAAGTAATAATATCAATAATAGGGTTGGTTTACAGAGGTGGTGAAAGATAAATGACAAGCACTTCTGCAAGTCAGTTTAGTATTTTAGTTCAAATTTTGATAAAACTAACAGGAGCTCTGCTTTCAACTGAGACAGGGCTAATTTTTTCTCCAATATCTCTAGATGCTTGGTAACCTAGTTTATATCTTACCAGTGGTTTCCAAGAGCTCTGATCACTATTCAGGGTGTTCTTACCTTACCTGGTATAACTAGAGAGGAAGGAGTTTACATTCCATTGTAAGCTGGACCACCACCTCCCTCCGGAACCACCCAGTTAATATTCTGAGTGACATCCTTGATATCACAAGTCTTGCAGTGAATGCAGTTCTGTGCGTTTATCTGCAATCGCTGTCCACTGCCATCTTCCAGAGGTACGTACTCGTAGACTCCTGCAATGAACAAAACATACAGCTAAATATTAGCTACAGATAAGTCAAATATGCATCAACTCATACAGGTTTGAAGGGACATCTGTTTCCATTAGTGATTAGTTTAGTCACTTAAATATCATCCATTTCTGATTAATAAAAACATTAAAGATAAAGTTAATTTACCCTCTCAATTATCCTCAAATAATTCAATTTTAAAAGCTGGCTAAATGTTAAAATCTAGCGAAACATAATTACAAAATACAAATTATTTAAACTTCAGGACACTGTAGACACCATTCTTAAAATGAAGGAAAAATAAGGGACAAGTCTCACCACTCATGTTATAATTAAATGATTGTAATTGATATTTGATATTTAAATTAAATAAATATATGTCTAAATTAAAACAATATATTAAATTAGAAATATAAGAAATATGTTTTTGTAATCGATATGTAACTAAATTATTTTAAATTATTTGTTCATTTGCATGTTGTACTTAGACTATTGCATGATAAAGAGAAAAGAACTGCCTAAATTGTTTGTATAGAAATGTATTTTTCTTGCCAAATAAAAATGTTTTATTATTATTATTATTATTATTAATTAAATGACAGAGACAGGTTTCTTATTTAACAGTGCCTAACCTACAAAATATACAATATAATTTTACACAAAAATTTACAGAAGCCTAAAAAAATAAATGAACAATTACCAGTCATTACAATCATCTTGAAATGTACAAAAACTAAATATATATGTATGTATAAAAACCAAATAAACAAATAGAAAAATAAATGCATAACAAAATAAAAATTATTTTCTTTTCTTTTACTTTCATTTTGTTTTTTATTTTATTATTTTTTCTATTTTATTTTATCTATTAATCTTTTATTTTATTTTTTATCCAATTATTAATTTTTAAATTTTTTGTATTATACATTATTTTTGGTACATTTTATGGGTTATCTTTAATTTATTTATCATTACGATGTTTTGTAATGACTTATAATTTTTCATTCATCTATTTTTTGTCTTTTGTAATCTATTTTATACTTTGTTAGTTAGGCACTGAAGATGCACTGTTAAGTCTTAAATCTGGCTCTGTAATTATAACATCAGTGGAGAGACTCGTTATAGTTCTTGAAATGGGTTTCTAATTCCTAATAGACACTTGTTACTCTGTTGATATTATTCTTGCCTTATAATGCTGAAGGGAAATAAAAAGAGGCCTACCTGCAGGACAGAACCTTCCCTCAGGTCCGTCATATTCTTTCAAGTTGACATCAACAGGGACCTTGTCGTCCCGGAGGGTTAGGTGAGGTGGCTGGTCACCTTCATGATTAGTTCCAGTCAGAGCCACTGAGGAGAGAAGATCAAAACTAATGACCCCATCAGGTTTTGGATATTCTATAGGTTTACATTGTGATGCTGGCTTCAATGACTTGTTATTAGGACCTATAACAATATCACAAGAAAAAAACATCATAAGTAAAGGGTAGGAGAACCACTTGCCTTACGCAAGGCGAGTACACACTATGCACATAAGCCACTATTGTCCTGGATCTCTGCTCGCAATTGACGAGTTCGGTTCCTCTTTGGACCACTAACGATCCTAGCCAACGTCAAATGATTTTTGGGTTCACTATCACAGCCCCTTACTATCCTCTTGTTATACTCATTCTTCCATACTTTAGTGAAATACATCTTTAGAAATCTGGGTACAACACCTGCCACCTTAACACAGTTAGGAACCTTCCCTCAGCATCATATGTTAACAAAGACACTAATAAATTGATTCTACACCAGAGGGTCCTAAATCAGTTAGGACTAAGGAGCCAGGTGTGTGACCTAGGCACTGGCTTAGGAGCCAGGTGCATTTGGATTAAGGATCTTTAAAGAGCACCTGACTCTTGAAGGACTTCAGGACATAGAATTTCTAACCCTCTCATAAAATCCAAGAGGTCATACTGGCATTAAACCCAAACTTATTCTTCAAAATGAAAGAACTTGATATTTCCTGTTTCATTCCTAAGTATTTAAGTCGTTTGGTGTACGCTAAGAGGTCCCAATGCAATGACATTATCTTGTAAGAATGTTAGTAAAAATAAAATAAACCTAAAGAGTTGTGGCACCTGAGCAACATCCAGGTATCTCACAGTGCTATTAGGCCTTCTTAAACAAAAATAAATAATTCATTTAACCTCAAATTGCTATCGGATCAGGCTGTAATTGACACAAACAATTATGAAAGCTTAACACAAAAACCAACTCTAACTTCATAATTAGCATTAGTTACAATTTTAGCATTTGACATGCATGTATAAAATTAAGCAAACAAACATGTTTCACTACCAATAGATTGGGAAATTTGCAAACATTGTGGCAGGATGCAATTTGCAAAAACAGCTAAAAGAAAAGAACCATGAAGCAGACACAGGAAGGTGTAGTTTTCTAATGTTATCATAAAGACAAAGTAGTTATTACACTAACTAATTTATTTTTAATTTGTATTTAACAGAAGTTAATCTAAATGAACATAATATAAATTGATAAGTATACGTTGTTTATTTTTATTTTATTATTTTTCCATGCATTTTAGCGACCCCCAGATAGCAGTCAAGGCACCTTGAAAAACCTGGGTTATATATTATCGCATTGCAATATTTCCCTTATAAGACAGGAGAGGGAAGAAAAATATAAGTACCTGCGTGCTTTAGAGTCCAAGGTTCCTTTCCTCCGAGGAATATAGTAAAACCACTGTACACGACACCTCCGTACAATCCAAGAGACGAGTGGAAAGAGGGCTTGACATTGCGCACTTTCTTTAGATCTGTCCAAATCCAGCTGTTCTGTATTTTATCTGAATAACTAGTGGGTTCAACAGCACCTTGATAATGAAAATAAACATGAAATATATTAAACCTATTTATGACCTGGGTGATGTAATATAAATATCATATTTTCCAATTATTTGTGTTATCATCTACACCTTTTCCAATTTTATTTGAGAACATATCAATTGTATTTGAGATTAGAAAAATATATTTTTGAAAACATCAATTGAATTTGAGAACAGTCAGTTGTATTTGAGTAGGCATTAAATGAATTTGAGAGCAGTGAATTCTATTTAAGAATTTATTAAATGTTTTTGAGAACTTGTGATTTGATAATGAGAAACTCAAAATTTGGCCAATTTTTACATTACTATTTTTCTTAAATACAATTATACCTTGTTAGGTGAGAGTTGAGCAATGAAACATACACAGGGTGGAACAACTCATTTTAACCAACATTAAATCCTTAAATTATGGGGAAAACATGGTCCTAGACCTTCGAAAATGGTCTCTACTCCTAGTAAATCAACTCCTAGGAGTTCAAATTATCAATAATTTTTTTGAGCTAGGAATGCACTACATAGGGCGGAGGACGAATCCAAAAAGCCATCATACATGAAAATTGGTTCATCAAGCACAGCTGATTGTCATTTGGATAATTTTCTCAAATACAATTGACAACTTCTCAAATTCAAATCACCCTTTCTGAAATGAAATAAAACAATTCTCAATTTTATGTAATGCTTTCTCAAATAAAATTGACTATTCTCAACTACATTTGTTGTTTTATCAAATTCAACAGACTAATCTAATTTATATTTGATATTTTCTCAAATACAAGTCATTATTCTCAAATACAATTAATATCTTCTCAAATAAATGTGGAAAAGGTGTAGAACAGCTGTAAATAGAAACATAAAAACTCAGCGGAACCTCCTTTAGTTTAATTGTGTTTTAGCAATTTTCATCAAGTAAATAACGCTCAAGAGGTTGTTTTGTTTGGATGAAAGAAGTTGAGTAGGAGGGGGATAAATTCAGTTTGGCTTCCCGATACCAAAATAAATGTCTATATGGCAAACAATGACTCTCTAAGGCTTTCTCAAATTGAAACAAAATTTGGCATATGGTGAGATGTTAAAGACGATACAGGGCTTTTTAAAAAATGTATGATGTCATGAAAAAAATTGAAACTTGAACACAGGAAGACGGCAAGCCTAATCGATTAAGACTGGTTTCTGCCAAATTTAACCATCCCAAGTGGCACAAACAGTATACACCACACACACACACCACACACAACATATATATATATATATATATATATATATATATAAATATATATATATATAGATCAAAGATTCTATTTCCTTTGAATACAAATGCCACTGCTTATGCATAATTGAAACAACTTGATTAAACAAGGACAATAAGATAAATAGTGTTATGAGACTGATATGCTTCGCTACATGTTATAATAGTTTAGTAATAATGATCAAATTGATGATATTAAGTAAGACTCTTATTTGAATAATATAAGACTGAGTGTTACTTAAATCTAATTCAATGTTTTTAATACTCTTAATATATGTCAAAGATGACAACATACATGCGATAATAAGTTTGCATAACTTATACTACTTATAAAGGCATAAGAATCAAGTTAGCTAATAAATGCCTTGTCATGGTTTACCTTCAGAAGTACCGATGGATTCATAAATAGACTCTGCAGCGAGCATGCCAGATTTCATGGCATAGTGTGTTCCTTTGATTTTAGGCACGTTGAGGAAGCCAGCGGTACAACCGATCAAACAGCCACCTGGAAATGTTAGTTTGGGGATCGACTGATATCCACCTTCATTCAGAGCACGAGCACCATATCCTATCCTGCAAGTATATCAAAATTATCTTAATCAGACATGAGACATGGAGGATATCATATCATAAGAACCATGGTGCAAACAGTTGTCAACAAAACAGTAGTGATGCAATCAATGTTTGAACCTGATCCCTTGTTAACACAACAACTGAGTAAGAGACGAGTAATAGGAGACACTTACCTACTTCCACCTTCCAATATCTTCTTAATACTGGGGTGGTGTTTGAATCTCTGGAATTCTCTAAAGGGACTCATGTAGGGATTGGTGTAGTCCAGGCCAATGACCATCCCTATGGCTATTGTAGGCGTTGGCTCATTTAAATGGTATAAAAATGAACCACCATAAGTATTTTTATCCTAAAATCAGAGAGAACCATTTACTTAGTAGTTGACAAACGAGTAAGGTAAGGGGCAAAGGGATATAATGGGTCATCACGAGATTCAATTTTTTGCAAATCATACACACACACACAACAGCATTAAGGCACGTAAACAAATCCTTAATTGAAACCCAGAAAAGTCTAGATCATTTTCCTCTGATTCACAAAAGTCTAAGGACTAACAGAAATCTATCAACTTCTATAGGAGGAAATTGATGACTTCCTCCAGGTACCTGCTCTGTCTTTTAAAACATTTCAAAATTTATGCTTTCCACACCTAATACTGTGGATATAGTTTGGATACTGTCAAGTTTTTTTATATAAAAGGCTGGAGGGGAAAAAATATTCTATTTTATATGAAGTGCTGGGAACAAAAACCAGATAGTCTGTTTTATATGGAGGGGAGAGGGAGAAAGCTATTATTATAGAAAGTTAATTTAGTAGAACTGTTTAAAATTTTGGCAAGTTCTAAAGATAAATCTTCAGAACTTTTCAAAATCTTTTTATAAATTTTTTCCTTCAATACAGGAACGTTCAATTTTTAGGATAAGAGATGACAGTGACTATCATGGTGCTTCCTGCATAATTATGTTGCTGCAAAACCAACTCACAAGTGGCCACCCAATAGTATGCTCTACTCTGCCAGGCTCGTGTATTTCAGGCTTCACTTCCCAAACTTCTTTGATTCCTAAGCCATAACTCTGTGGTTGACATTCCGACCTTAGATTAAATTTATCAAATAATCCTTTAGTGAGATGACCGTGGCAACCTTCTGCAAATATAGTGCACTTAGCATGTAGCTCCATTCCTCTTTCAAAGCTTTCCTGAAAATAAATAAAGAATACCAATAAAAATTTAAGAATATCAAATAACAATAACTAGGAATTAAAAGTCCTGAAAATTATAATGACCACGACATGACCATCAATTTTTAGTTCTTTAAGTTACAGGATTAGATTTTGCTTTTTTGGCTGAGCCATTTGGCTGGTACCTTGATGACAAGCAAAAGGCAGGCAGCCCTTCTTATTTATTTTAAAAATTCACCATGGAGATGGGTGGGATTACTTTATTCTAACCAACACCCCATTACTTTATTCTGACATATCTGTTTCTAAAATAAATTATGAACTGTATTTCTGTGAATAAATAAACAGAGTGTAAAATTAATTTTCTAAAATTAATTGTTAATTCATAAACTAATATTTGTAATGTAATGATAAGACTGACCTTAGGTGATCCATCCTTAGCAATGCCGACATCATTAGTAGCTATTCCTTTGACTGAACCATCCTCGTGATATAAAACTTCAGATGCAGCATATCCTGGATATATTTCTACTCCTAATGCTTCTGCTTGTTCACCAAGCCAACTAACAACATGGCCCAATCTCACAACATAGTTACCATGGTTATCCATGGGCCAACCTATTAACAATACATTATTAATTTATTCAGATAATAAAAGAATTTCTTAATATTTATAAGTGCAAAGATACAATTTTAAATTAGAAGAGAGATTACTGACCTTTAAATATAGGAATGCTAATTCTACCCGTTTCAGTGAGGTAAGCAAAGGTATCTTTGGTGACTGGAGTGTTTAACGGAGCTCCTTTATCTTTCCAGTCTGGTATTAACTCGTTAATTGATATGGGATCAATGACTGCTCCAGAGAGGGTATGGGCACCTGCAATACACAAGCATGCAAGTCATTGTAACACAAAAAAATAAGTAGTAACAAGTGAATGATACAATAGCAAGGTAAATACGTCACAGCTGATACTAGTATACCCTCAATTACTTTACTTTCATATGGTCTATAAAGCTCCTGAGTAATACAAGTACTTGTTCCAGTGTGTATGTAGAATGATAATTTTGTTTTACATTGATTTCTTTATTTTCCTCTGCCTTGATAGCCATCAGTTGCCACCAACAACAATATTGCAGATTTTAAAAAACTCCAATCATAGAGAATATACAGTGTTTTGTTGCTAATCCAATAACAAGTTCCAATCATTAAGGTTTTAGATCCAGTCTAATCTTCAGCACAAAAGACCATTACTAGCTGTAGGTAGCACTAAATGATTCAACGGAGACTTTTTTGAAGTGGAAATGTTATTTTCAAATTAGCCGGTGTTGCTATCGCTTTACCTATCTGTGCAGCCTTCTCTACCAAACAAACTCTCATTTCTTTGCCATCGGCCTCAGCAAGTTGTTTCAATTTAATAGCAGCCGACAGCCCGGCAGGGCCTCCTCCAACTATTACAACATCAGCTTCGTCTACAAACCTCTCCATTTTCACATCTGAAAAACAAACAAAGCTTACACTAAGCAACATAGTTAGGGACATTAGCTAAGGTTAAAACATGAGTGATGGCCAAAAAAGATAATAAAAAAATACTAATGAAAACAAAAGAATAACAGGTAGAACTTATCCTAAAGTAACAACAATAATTATGATTTCTTATTTTAAAACAAACCATACCAAGACGCAATATAAAGTTTTTTATAAAGTATTTTCCAATGTATAGTGTTTTTTGTTATAATAAATTATTTTTAGGCAAAAGCTTTGTTATTAATAAAAAAATTAATGACTTTTGTGACATTAATTTGTTTTAATTGACTTACTTTTAAGTATTTCTTTACATTCTATCACTTGTATTCTACTCAGCTGTTTTAACACATGGAATAAAAGCTCAAAATAAATAGTTTCTTATTGTGTCATTAAAAACTTAAAGAGGATGAAGCTTTCAGTTCGAACTAATTGTCATCAGTGTATAACCAGCAAAGTAAAACTATTACAAACAATTAAACGATACTATACAATAATTTAAAAAGGTGCTTTTTTCTTTAAATACTTTATTCTCGATTTAAGTTACATTTTTACAGTAAAAAGGTAACAAAACTACAGCTATTTACCCTTCCATCTTGGATCTGTCTCCCGGGGAACAACAGTATAATGTGTTGTAATTTTAGGATATTTTGCATCTGAAAATCCTCGAACACTTAGCAGCGCCAACCTCCTCACTAAATAACAAAATTCAATAAATATAAATGAATCTGCTGAAAGTATACAATACTCAGTAAATATAATTCTAAATGTGTATGTGTATTTTATAAATATATAGATGGTAAAATACTAAATACATTACCCAGTGGTTCCCACTGATTAATTATATGATTAATTACATATAACCTATATCTTTTGTCAAATAAATTTTGGACCAAGGAGTATTATAGTCTATTGATGTTCCTTTGTCAAATAACATATCCCACATTTGTTTTATATCTAATGATGTACAGATATAAAATGTATACTACAGTCTATCGTTTAGTTTAAAAATCCCCAAGGTCATAAGTATTTTGGGGATTGACCAATCAGAGAAGCCGCTGCCAACCTCTCACTTAAAAATAGAAAAAAAATCCACAATAACAGCTGTAGGGAAAAAACCTTCTTCCCAACAATCGTTCACTTTGGTTGTGGTTCTTCTTTTGATTACATCGTTTTGAAAACTACTTTAAAATTAATCTTAAGAATGATATTTTAAAATAAAACTACACAAAAGAAATGTAAAAAAACATGGCCAAGAAAATACTGGTAAAATAACCTGATTTGTTTACATAGTTTTTTCCCGCTCCTTTCTTGCAGGGACTTTTTTTCTTAAGAATCGGTGGTGTCTAAACTGACCTGTCAAGATTTTTAAACTAAACGATAGACTGTAGGTACAGATTTTATTACTTCACCATAATTTTTATGTTTTGAGCGAAGCTTTCCCACAAAAATTGTCAAAGGAAGCAAGACGAAGGTAATCCAAAACGTTTTACAGTCATTAATCGATTGCATCCACTGGATATTTATATATAATATCCAACCATATATTATAATATATATATATATATATATATATATATATATATATATATATATATATATAATATATAATATTATATAAATGTTTTAATCTTCACTATTATTACTGAGAAAATATAAGCCTAATAAGCTTTTATAGATGGCATAAGGTATTATGCAATGAAATCTATGTAACTATTCTTAATCTTTTACCTTTATCTAATGAGATAAACAAGGTTACATTGAAATCAGATGGCAGTCCATTTCATACATGGCAGACAGCCAAATAAAAATAAATATAGAAAGTGTAAATCTTATACGGATGATACAATAGTAATTAATTATTACAAATATTTTTATAACGAAATAATTTTTACACAAATTAAATACAGAAAATTAAGATAATACTTATAAGGACAAAGAAATGTCAAAATTTTGACTTACCAGAAGGTAAACTTAACGAAGTTTTAGCAGCCATTTTACACTTAATACTGTTGAAAATGCATAAAAAAAATTATTAATTAATTTAAAATTATTCTAAAAAAGTAATATTCTTAAAAATATAAAATATTATCAGTGCACGTAAACGTCACACAGAAAGAAATGTAATTTTTTAATAACCCAGATTCAATCAGTTCTATACAAGTTTTATTAAACCTGGGTTTCTATAAAAATTATATATGCGGGTTTAGTATATTTGTAGCTCGAGTGTATTTGCTGTTACAAAACGCTAGTGTTGTCATGAATGTAAAGACGATAATGACGTCATGGCTGCCCCCACCCAGTCAACGCCCCCTCGTATGATCTCAGCGCCCGGCGTCCTTCTTCCTGTCCCGCTTTCTCATTGGCCGAATTCACTTTTCCTCTACCCTTGGCAGGGGAAGTGTGTTAGTTATTAAGCATATTTTTATTTTAATATTTTTATATTTAGTTATTAAATTCGATAGGAGTGTTTAGAACAGCATGCAGTATTTAATCTAAGTTTATTTCGTAAACATCTCCGGCTCTCATAGTACAAATTTGTTTAATTTTTCCGAGAAAGTGTCTATTTATATCTCTTTATGATTTTGTAATTTATTTATATTTGGCCCTTTATACTTATTAAGTGCACAATTTTAATTAATATATTCAAATTTAGTTTGTTTACTATTAAACGATGGAAGTTGTCGAAAGTTCAGAGTCGTTCTTTCACTACGGGTACTTTATTGCGGGCGTGAGTGCCGTTGTATTTATGTTAAATAATAAGTATATTTTAAGAAAAATAACACCTCAGAGTGCAAAGGAGAACGAGAAGAGACAGTGGAGATGGAGAAATATTGGCAACTCATTGATACACTCTACCATCACTGGTATTGGTGCTTGTGTATGGTAAGATCCCTTTTAACTATAGTGGAATAGAATCAACAAGTGTCTTAATTATGTATTTCGGGCTGTCAATACGCTTGCTCATGTCAAAAGAAACATATGTTTGGCTGCTGGGGCTATTTTAGCGTCTTGGGTCTTGTTGCGTGCCTCTTGTGAGCAATAATAAAACATCATAAGACATTGGCATTCAATGCGCTCCGGTCCTTACATCAAATTATTTTAGTAGGTTGTAGGAATCGGCTGTCTTTTAATTCACCGGGGAATCCACTGGTTGGTTGAACTTGGGTGGGTCTGTGGTTGGTAATAATGGAGGAGGAAAGAAGACAAGTCCAGCTATAAGGCGGGGATTACAGCACGGTATGTGAGAAGGTTTCAATATTGTTGTCTCCATAGATCTACCTCAACTAAGAGGTGAGTCAACTCCCTAATTTCCCTGGGGCAGGAAAACAGGAGCTTTGGAAAATTGTGTCCCTGGTTTTATAGGTAATGTCTCTTATAATCCACCACGTGTGACATACTTTCCCCTACCGGTGTGCTTAAGTTTAATCAAAAAACTAGCTTAAAGATTCTGTCAAAATATTTTGTCTATTTGAGTGAAGGTAAACTCATGTTATCAGGTAAAAACAAAATACATTTTGTTATAAAATTGTGGTCATAAAATTGGGTTAAAAGTACATGGAAGGAGAATAGCAAGGCAATTCACCTTATAAAAGATTATAATAGTTAAGAAGCATTGAGCGTAATCAAAGATGTATGGGTGACTGCTGAGAATGATACAGATGCATTTACTATCTGAGGACGAGGGAAGCGAGTCCAAAGACATCTTGCAGTATAAATTTGGCAAATTTATATTCTGAGGACAAGTGAACTGAGTCCGAACCAGGGAGGGGTAAAAGTTCCGAGGTACCCCATACCCTATTTTTCTTCATAGTTTAAAGTATATTTTCAGAAATATTTGGTTTGAAGTAGTACAAAACGAGTCACATTATTCAGGTCCGGCTCTTGGACTATAGACCTAGAGCTTGTGTCTTAGTCCATACTGTGCTTTTCCTAGCTTGCTTAACCTCATCCATTTAAGTTGCTTGCAATTTTCACTGAAAGCTTTACTTAAGGCAGCTCTGAATAGAAGGAACAGTGTGGTCATTCTCGGTACATGTGCTCCTGTACAAATCTCCTTAGATTCCTTCATTTTGTTTACATCCCCTAGCTGCTAATTGTACCTTCATCAAAGCTTTGCCATCATCTCTAGTCTTGATTTTATATATGCAGGGAGTGTCTATTCTGGATTAAACTTCATCTTTTATAACACTAACAGTCCAAGTCTTGTTATTCATCAATTTTAGTACTGTCAATATTTCCCAAAAGATTTCCCATCATATATCCCATCGTGTCGCGCACAAGCCTTGAGGTTATGCGACCCAAATGGTCAATATATATTATTTTATTTATTTATAATTTGTAATTTAACCTTTGTAAACAGGTATTTATATATAAATAAACGATTTATTTATTTATATCTCATAATCATCCATCCATACTGGTTTCCTGATCTTTATTTTACCATTTTATCATCAGACTTATTATTTCCTTCACTCTTACCCCATTTTCCACTTAAAGACACAGAGTCAAAGTATTCTCTCAGTTTTGTCACTGCCTCTTTTCTCACCTCTATTGCTGTCTGAGTCACTATTACCATTTGATTTATCAGACCTTTAGTCAGTTCTTGGATATCAACTTGGATAACAATATTATCACAGAGAATAAGAGAAAAAACAAATTTAAAAATAAAATGTTTCAAGAAAAACAAAACTAAATTAAGGGTGGGTGGAACGCGAACTTAAAATGCTATCCCACGTCTCCCGTACGTAATTTTTAAGATAGAGACGTAATTTTTTTTTAATTTATAACTATTAAAATGCCAAAGGGTACCTAGTTTTTATTTTTTTTATTTTTTTTTAATCAAGCGTGTACGCGCTGGTTAAAATCAAAATTTTAATTTTGAACTTAAAATTTTAAAAATGTAATTACTAGGCCCCCTTTATCATGTGACTTAGAACTCAAAACCAAAATTTCAATAAAAAATATTAATTTATCAAGGCGTACTAAGCTGGCGAAAATAACGCGTAAAATGGGATTTTAGTTCCAGCGTTATCCGATAGATGTCAGTCATCAGGTTTTTTAAGGTATACTCGAACTTACTGTACACGTCAGAAGCAGGAGTAGGCGGAGCTACCTTCGCCCCTTTTCAGTCGGCTAGGTCTTTCCTATGTAAACCATAACTTAAATATTATTATATATGTCAATCAATATTACAGTTAAAAAAATCATATGACACATATGTATATTCATAATTTACAAATGAAGACAACAATTATTTTATTTATAGTGTTTAAAATGCTTCAATAAGTTTAGTGGTAAATATAGTTTGGATTGTAAAAGGTCACTATTAAACTATTCGTCCTACTGCATACAATTAACAAGGCATATACAATTAAACAATACAATATATGTCAATCAATAAAATCAAAATATACATTTTGACACTAGTAAGTCTTTAACACATAAATTGAAATAGTTTTTATTAGTTTTTTACAATCAGTATTTGCGAAACATTTAATTGTTATGGAAAGCATAAATTAAAAAGATTTAAATTACTTTTATTAATAAAATATGAATAACTTTTGAGTAAATCAAAATAAAAGTTTGTATAAATATAAAATATTTTGAATTTGGCTATTTCTTTCATTTTTTACGTAATTGCATTTATCATAGCAACCAAAGCTATAGCATAGTTCACTATATTTTTTTAGTCTTATTAGAGATTGTCATAAATAAATATTACGTGTAATTAGTGTCTTAATTGTATATTTGGAGCAAAAAAATGATCAATAATGTAACTAGTAATGGGTTATATTAGGAACTCACGTTAAAATAAAATTAATCAATGACATGCTCGCAAGTTTGCTATTTAGAAACCCAGCAGCGTTCCGCCCCGCCAAGTCAAGAAGAAATGTAAAAATACCCCGCTTAGTCAAAAAACCACTTAAGCTGCCAGTGTATAATAGTATACTGTACGCAACAAAGTAGGGTTTTGTAGCGTAAAAACGGCTATAGGTACATAAATAATATAAATAATATCTTTAAAGGGCGTGCCTTGTAGATCAAAAATAAAAAAAAAAATCATCCAAATCGGTTTGAAAATTATATTTTGCAAACCTCCCTTCCTGCACTTTTTTGTTGACGCACCTACAGCCTAAACTACTGAACAGATTTTGATATATAAGAACTTTTTGGATTCGTCTTATGCTTTTGTCCATTTCTACCTAAAATCTTAAATTCGACGTTCCTAAGCTGTACGCGGAGCGAAAAACTAAGCTAGCGAACGATAGTTTTATATGTTTATGCACCTATACAGCCTAAACTACTGAACGGATTTTGATGTGTAAAGACTTTTTAGATTTCTCTTATGCTCGTGTGTATTCCTACCTCATTCAAATCTAAAATCGATGTTTTTACGCTTAACGCGGAGCGAAAAACTAGCCTGCAGCCAAGAGTACTGAACACATTTTGATATGTGGTGACTTTTTGAATTTGTCTTACGCTTGATAAAATCTCAAATTCAACATTCCTGTGCTAAACACGGAGCTAGAAACTTAGCTAGCGAACGCTACTTTTAAGTTGACCCATCTGCACTCTTTACTAATGAATGGATTTTGGTGTTTGAGGACTTTTGGATTTTTTTTTATGCCTTTTTAACATTCTTATATCAATAAATCCCAAATTAATCAATCCTATGTTGTACGCGCCGCAGAAAACAAAGCGAGAGTGGTATATTTATTACCTTGACACTCTTTACAGCTTTATTTACTACATGTATTATGTTTACGTCTGTTTTTACATAAAACAGGAGCCGTACAAAAAGTCATTAAATCTTACCAAAAACCGCTTATGTGGTAAAATACTCCCCTCCAAGTCTTTGGTCCAAAAAAGTAGGGAAATCAACTTTTCTGTCCCGCCAAGTCATGTCATAGGCGTTTCAAAGTGAATTTGCTAGGTTGGCAATAGTTAAGGGCCCTATTTACTTTGAGAGGCAATCATCAGCTTCTTCTCCTTCAATCATCACCTTTAGAGGTAGTGTTTGCAAGGGTATACTCTATACCCTATATATATAGGGTATAGTGCCTGATTATATTTATTCATTCATTTCTTTTGTATACACCTGGATCAATGCATGTTAGTAAAACTGCTGCAATTATGATAACTGCTAAAATCTGTTATGATTAATCTCCATGAACACCTGAATTGTTTGATATTTCACTCGTTCACACAGCTGGTTTGCCGCCAAGGAGAAGAAGCGGGTGATTGCCTCTTAATTTAAACAGGGCCCTTAACTATTGTCAACCTAGCAGCTTTACTTTGAAACACCTATGAGAGTCTCCACCCAATACGGACATGACTTGGTGCATGGGACAGAAAAGGTGATTTCCCTACTTTTTTGAAACAAAGACTAGGCAGGGAATATTTTACCATATAAATGGTTTTTGGTAAGATAAGTATATACAAGAGCGTATAAAAAGAGGCCCTTCGCAAGATAACTAGGCTCATATCAAGAGGCAACATATTAAATTCATTAAAAGGGCTCTCTTCGCTCGCAAGAATGCAAAAGCTTTATATAAATGAGGCTGTCTAAGCTCGCAAAACAGTGAAGTGTAAAATTAGGTACACTAAAAAAGGCTCATTTCGCTCGCTAGTTTGCTATAAATATATACGTGAGAGTATAAAACATGACTCGCTACGCTTACTAAATTGCTATAAATATATTTGAAAGTATATAAAAAACGCTCACTGCGCATTCGCAAGATTGCTTCATTATAATATTTGATAAAAAAGGCTACTGTTCGCTTCACTCCCTTGATTCATTATATTCATAATTAATATAGCAATAGTAGGCATTTTACAACTTCACTAAAATATTTAGTATATTTATTGCAACCTAAACTAATGCATAGTTTACTATATTCTTCAGTCTTACAATAGAATATCACGAATAAACATTACGTATAGTGACAATACTTGTATTTAGGAGTAGTGTAGTTTACAAATTCACGAAAAATAAATATACATTCATTGCAACCTGATATATAAATATTCATTGCAATTTGATACACCACATTTTGTTTAAAAAAATATTTATTTATTGCGTGTGCGCGTATGTGCAATTTGTGAAATGCTAAAATTAACTGTTGAAACTTTTTATCCGATGAATTTCAATGGCCCCTATAGGGCTTTTATTGATCATTTTTTTCATATTTTTTTAGGGCTCCTCCTTATGGGTTAGTTGGAGGGAGGGGGACAATTTTTTGGTGGGTTTTGCATTTTGAAAAAGATGCATATTACACATTTTTTAGTGTGTAAATATGTGTATTTTTACACTCTATTTATGTGTAACCAGTATTTAAATGCATATTAGTGTTCTACCCATCAATACCTACAATAGGAAACCTCTCATGATTTTCAAAACAATATTTATTTTTTGCGAATGTGAGCATTCGCTTATAAATCGACAAATGCGCATGCCAGATTGTTGGCTCTATTTTTCCTGTAGTTGGATAAAATAGATGTATACCAAATTTCAACTTTCTAGCTATTGAGTTCTCGAGATGAAAAATCGGACAGACAGACGCTCGACAGAAAGTATAAGGGTTTCGAAGATTATCTTCGAAAATCCTAACAACAAGCTTTGTTTTAAAAAAAATATTTTACTAGAATAACTGTTTACATATATTAATAAGTGAACGAATTTTTAGTTCGTATCAATAAGTACAGTATTATACGTGTAAGTAAGAAAATAGTCTCATCTCGAGACAAACAAGATAAGTCTAATATAAATCGTGTAAGGCGGTGGCGTAGAGTGGGAGAAGGCGCTCCACACACCCCCAACTAAGGAACGCCCCCTCTTCATACTACAGAGTAGTTTTCTCTTCTAGCGCATTCTAGTGGATAAAAGCGGAACCCAGGTCAGGTCCCCGACGCTGAGTTCCTTTTCCATTCCCACCCCACCTTAAGTATAACATTAAAATTAAGAGACTGAAAATGCATGTAATGTTGGATAAATGGATCATGCAGAAAACAGAAATTTCTTTTAAGGAAAAAAGTTTTTTTTGTTAAAGAAATAAATAAATGAAAAAAAATCAGTTCTAGGAATGTACTTTCAATTGAAATCACTTTAAATTAAGTGACCATGGAATTTTTGTACAATCATTGTATTATATGTTAATAAAGATTTATTTACTTAATGAAAATGCACTTAATAAATGGAAAAATGTCATGGAACTAAAAAACAAACAATATCAAACAACAACCACGACATTAAGACTTGATTTAGACATTTTTTTATGTTTTTGTGTTGTTATAAACTCAAGACAATCCTCTCATTTGGTGGAAGGCTCTGTTTTACTATCAAAAAACAGAGAAACACTGTGTAAAAATTTGCATTCTAATAACTTTAAAAGAAAATAAATTTTGAACAAACCAGCCTAGTGTAGTTTTAAAACGAATCAAATGATGGTTTGACGAATCGATTGATCACCGTTGATTTTATTTAATTGATATTGTTTATTTTGCCTGAAATCCACTTAAAACCAGTTTTTACTCGATTAATGTTGTTAACATAATTTATAAATTACAAAGTTGTTTGATACTAAGTAATGTGAGATGTTTAAAAGGAAAAGAATGTTGGATGGTGTCCTTGAACTAGAGGAGGCAAGGTGACTCCTAAATTAGACAACAAATGTTACTCATTGTAGTAGAGTGCAATATCAACAATGATAACAGCTATCTATGCCTATGGTTAGCTAGGAGACGATGCCGCTTTAGAAAATTCTTGTAACCGATACTATTAAAGTTTTAGTATTTCCATCCTAATTAGGTTTGCATTAGTTTTTGTATTACTTATATTTAACCTAACGATATTCATCAATAGCTGTCATCTTTTTAAAATAATGAAGAAGTTGAAGCTCTATCTCTATATCTTTCCCATGTAGTCTCATATTACACCCGGTTATTACTTGTTTTGGCATTGACAGGATATTAATCTGACCCATCTGCACTTGGATTTTAAAAAATGAATAAAACACTGACCTTTACCACTTAAAATTAAATAAATTTGTCATTTTTATTTTTTATAGTTCTAAGTTTTATTTGTTTTGTTAGTTTCTGTCTTATAATTTTCTAAAAAAATATTCTTGACTACCTTGGTAGTTTGGGGCGATGTGAAGGATCAGTGAGAGATCAGACTATGATAGACTAATAAGAAATCAATTAGCTATATCTAAGCAACGATTCCTAAGGTTATCTGACCAATCAACCAATACCATCATCAGTGCATAGTCAGTGATGTCCCTTACTACAATAAGCAGTTGACAGAGTGAACTAATTGTTCTTATTACTCCTCTTATAATCTTGATTACAAAATTTTAATAGGCTATTTTTCAAATGATATATATGTGGTGTGTGTATATATATATTATATATAATATATATATATATATATATAATATAAATATATATATTTATTATATATATATAATATATATATAATATATAAAGATTTATTAATAGTTGCTTCCTGGCCACTGGTTGTTGTCCTATATCAGTTTGTCATATTTACTATATAAGTGGCATACAGCTACGGTGTAAGCGAATTTTCAAATGTATTTATTACTAAACTGTATATTTTATTATTACATTTACAAGGTTGATTTTTTGTACCAAGTTTCATTTAGATCTGTGAAAACGTTATTATAGGAACTAAAATTGCATGCATGCATTCACACACACACACACCACACACACACACACACACACACACACATATATATATATATATATATATATATTTTTTTTTTTTTTTTTTTTCTGTTTCCCCTCAGTAGTATCCCTACTGATGGGCCGTATATTTTAGCATGTTCCACATATGTACTACATGCATTTTAAACACTTTGTTTGTTTTTTAATCTCCGTATTTCTTGTAATTTATTATTTCTTTTTATCTTGAAACTTTATCTTGTTAAAATGAACTTCGAAAATGTTAATTCCAACATACTGATTTTTTCCGTTGTTTCAGTAGTAAATACTTCAAATTTTGTTTCTTTTAAGTCCAAATATATAATATATATATATATATATATATATATAATATATAATATTATATATATATATATATATATATATATATCCCTGCCCCTCTCCATGACCTAACCTTATAAGTTCATTTCTTATTTGAAAATTAAACATACTAAAATTGTTTAGTATCTAATGCAGTTATACAATACTACTTTGCTTATTACTTAATAATGACTTATTGCACTAAACAAATTTACCACAGAATATACTTGATAGTAGTTTTGTTCAATTTGTTGAAACTTTGAACCAAACCGTAGCAATTTATTGCCTAACAAAACATAATTGTATCCTTATTAACATTGATTCGTCGTGAAACTTACATTTCACTGAGCAGCTTCATCCTCAACAGCTCAACCTGTACTTGTTTGTAGCTACATAATGAAACATAAGTTAACCTGTGAGACATGACTTTGGCTCTGAGATTATTGTTAAGTCTCTTCATTAATAATTATCATATTAATGTTGTAAAATTAATTGTATATTGTTTTTGTTTGTTATAGCTTTTATCTTGCGCCCAATATGAGAGAAGATCTAATATATTCGTTTAGTCATTCGTCTTATGCTTTAATTTCACTTTCAATAGGTAATTATGTTTTAATTCACATCTAAACATATTGTTTAGCATGAACACATTTTTCAGCATGGACATGCTATTAGAATGGTCTTTTATGATCATTGAGGAGGGGGGAGTCTGGCTAGGACGATACCGTAATATATATTTTTATGGCCACGATAATTTTGAAGAATCACATGTAATATTTTAAAGAAATTAATTATTTTTAAGCGGTTCTATGTGTGACTTTTTAATCTAAAACCTACTGGATGAAGATTTGGTTTGAGGTTGAAGTAGATTTGAAAGATATTGTATGAACAGGGGTTGACTTGGATTCTACTTCAAGTAAATTTGAAGTGCCTGCTGTAAATGCATTATATATATATATATTATATATATATATATATATATATATATATATAATATATAATATATATATATATATATATATATATATATATATATATATATATATATATATATATATATATATATATATTATATATATATATATATATATATATATATATATATATATATATATTATATATATATATCTTACTTATTTATATATAGGGCTTCACTAGAGCCCTCAATTAATAATGTTGTATCAGTGAATAACTTCTAGTATCATGGTGTACAGTCTATCGTTTAGTTTAAAAATCTTGAAGGTCAGTTTAGAAAACACTGATTCTTAAGAAAAAATCCCTGCAAGAAGAGAGCGGGAAAAACTATGTAAACAAATCAGGTTATTTACCCGTATTTCTTGGCGATGTTTTTTTACATTTCTTTTGTGTATTTATTATAAAAATCATTTAAGATTAATGGTTTGAAATAAAGTAATCAAAGAAGAACCACAAACAATTGAACGATTGCTGGGAAGAAACCTACAGCGGTTATGGGGTGGTGGGGATTTTTTTTCTCTTTTTAAGAGAGAGGTTGACAGCGGCTTCTCTGATTGGTCAATCACCAAAATACTTATGACCTTGGGGATTTTTAAACTAAACGATAGACTGTAGGTATGACAAGCTCTCTGAATCTGTGAGCTTGGATAGGGACTTGACTTACAATCACCTAATGCAACGCACACTAGCAGCATACAATAAATAAATAAACGTTTATTACTATTCTAAACATAATTAAACTTACAAGAAAGATGTAACAAAAAGAAAACACTAATATACATATCTCTTGGATAGTAAATGATTGTTGTTCAGCTTTTCAGCTGGTCTTCCATAACAACCATTTGGAAGGTTTTACATAAAATAATTATAATCATTTAAATAAATAAATAAAGTTATTCATCCGTGTATGTGTACACGTTAATAATTTAACAAAATTTGACAGAAAAAAAAAGGTAAAAGAGAGATCAAAATTCCTCAGAGATCAAAAAAAGATGACTGATATCTGTTAAGTATTTACTGTTATATTGTAATCATGCAATTGCTTTATTATAATTATACCTTATCACATTATAATTAAATTATATATGAGTAAAAAAGACAAAGAACAAAGGACTTATAAAAACAAGCGGGGAAGTTTATTACAAATCTATGACACATGGACTTGATGCTACACTGACAACTACAGCATCTATTGGTTTTAAGTTACTCAATACTACTCCCTTCCTTAACTTTTGAGGTGTTTTCATGCTCATCAAGACTAGAGGTTATTTAGTCGCTCTTGTGTTAAATAAAACCCGTTTGAAATGTTGCAATGTTTTTTTATGTATAGTATATGTTGACTTGGTCACTGCTCAATGTAAATATTGCTTTGAATCTTGAACTGCTGTTACTGGTTTGACTTGGTTTTAACAAATATTTTACGTATAAACATTAAAAAATGTTTTAAGATCAAGCATTGTTGTCAGGTTGATAGATATACACAGTGTAAGTCATATAACTTTAATGTCCTAAAGAGGAAGGCTCAATAAAGCTTTTTTACTTAAATTCTAATTAGATCAGCTTTGTATTTCAAGCATTGGCTTAAATATTAAGCTATTGGATGTTAATGTATGCAATAGAATACAAATTACTATCATAGGTAGGCTAGCTTTTGGACATTTTTTATACTGAGTATAAATTATCAACCATTTTCCATAATAAAAGAGTAAATTTTTTGGACTGGTATAATATATATAATTAAAATTTACCATAATTATTATCATTTATCATCTTTAGATTAAAAATAAAATAAAAAAAGAACTTTGTTTTTCTAATTATTACATTTAGAATATAAAATTTGTCCCCCAATATCTATGGTAGTGGCAGGTGGTACTTGATAATAGTTAAAGTAAAGAAAAGTTGAAGTAAATGATTATAAAGCTATTTGTTGTTAGTATTTGAACTTCATGTCATGTTAAAACAGAGTTTTTATTAATTTATAGTTATTGATATTTTAACTGTTTGATTAAAGTCAATGTGCTTAGGAGACTACAAGTCCTTATTTATTTATAATTCTCCTGTCCTGACTTATTTATATTTTGCTTACATTAAATAGTCATGAAAATGTGAGCAGTTGATCTTATATTGCTTTCAATTCAATGAAATAAGGAATACCTTATTTCATGAATTCAAACTTCATAAGACTTTTTTCATAACTTTTCAATACTGATGTCTTAAAAGACTTCAAATTATTAAAAGACTCAAATTAAGAGTCCAGGTTCACAAAAAAGTATTTATTTTTACTTATACTAGGTTATTTTTTTGAACCCTGTTTTTTTATTATTTTGGATAGTATTATCTAACATCAATATATACCCAATAAACGTTTTACAACAAGCTATTAAAAAATTCAAATACAAATAATTAAAAAAAATAATAATATAAATGTTTAATATCAAAACAGTGCTATCTATGAATGTGCTATCATGAATGATGATATTGTAATTGATTTTAATTTTAAAAACTGGTAAATAGTTAAAAAATATTTATTTATGTATTATAATTAGGCTAAATGACATTTCCTAATTATATGTGGTGGTTAAAACGGTTAAATATATATTTTTTTATTCCAATTTAAAAAAAAAATTCAAAGCCTTCTTGATGGGATTTGTTATTTTAATATAAATAAATTTTTAATGGAGATTTTAAATTTGTATTTATATTTTGCAGGGTACTTTATTTACGATCTAATCGACATGGCTGTCAATGATCTAAAAGCCAAAACATACGAACTTCTTTTACACCATTTTATGGTGAGTACATATTGTATTGAAATTGGTTTATGTCTATGACTTAGCTGGCAACTAGGGCACGACTGTTGTCTAGAGAACTAACCTTGTGTATTTCATTATTTACGTTGAATAGGATTATTTAATTATTTATTAAATGTGTCAGTATATTTTTTAATATATCTTAAGGGGTTTATTCCCAGGTCTACAAGGACTGTATAAATATCCCTAATATTTAATATCCTTAATTTTAAACCTTATTCATTGAACTCCTGTTGTTGACTGTGTCACATACCTAAGTGTCTTTACTCTGCTACCATACACAGTGCTATTTACATTGATTCCTAGTCCACACGTACCCCATGTGACCAGTGTTGGATTAGGATATCACCTATACAAGTACTGACCACACCTGAAGCTACTTATCTTCTTTGATCTGATAAGTACAAGTTTCACCACATAGCCAAAGGGCTCTATTCGGCCTTAATGTTGATTCTAACATTATAATTATTCTATGTTTGTAAAAGGACCTCAATGGTGTGTTCAATGACTCTGTAATTTTGCGTCCCCCTATAAAAAACTTGTGGCAGCCCTGTATTATATTTTCATTTATTTTATTTATTATTCAAATTGTCAGATTTTGACATTCTTTTTTAAGCAAGAACTTTTTGTATTCGACTTATAAAAAAAGAATGTCAAAATCTGACAATTTGAATAATAAATAAAATAAATGAAAATATAATACAGGGCTGCCACAAACTAATCCCCATTTGAACATGAGCTTGTGGCTTATCATAGTTTTTTTTTATTTATGGTTTATTAGATAATTTATTTATCAATTAAATTTAGGCGATTAAATGGTCCACTGAACTTTTATTTTAATTTTGTTTAATGTATTAAAGCCAGTAAATCCCCTTGTTTAGTTTATAGTGTTATTTTGATTATTATTACTGCCTTGTATTTCAAGGGTCTTTTCATGTATGAGGTGTTAAAACATTTACTCTCTAAATTTATTAAGGTTGATTTACTATCTTAGAAAGAATAGCAGCTACATTATATTGAATTTGATTTACAAATAAGCTCTGGATAAAGCCCTTGCTTACCAATCCTCTGAAATAAATTTAAGTAATTATAGACTTAAAGGATGCCCTTAAGAAAAACATATTATTAATTTTCCTTTGTCAAAAGATTTGACAAAGGTTTATTCGAACAACATAATATATACAGTTGGACCTCTATATAACGAAATAAAGGTTCAAGTGAAAAAATTCGTTATATAGAAATTTTGTTGTATAGAAATTGAAAAAATAAATAACTCTGTATATTTTATGATATTTTAATGGATATATAGGATGAATAATAACCTCGCAGTTGCATATTTAGCAGCTTTTTCTTTTATTAGCGGTCCTGTAACAGGCATATTTTTGTCCCTTAACATTGTCACCTACTGTAAAATTGCGTCATCAATGTCTCCGTACTTGCATACTCGAGAACTTTTTTTTAAATTGCCACTCGTTTCGTATTACCTAAGTATAGATTCCCGATTTTTATAATTGTTGATATAGAACTAGGAGCGATTTTATACTTCAGAGACAAGTCTTTGTTTGTGACTACATCGTCAGAATCTTTTAATAAATTGATTTTTTCAGAAAGGGACACCGATTTCCGTTTTGACATTTTAATAAACTCGGTTTACAAACAACTAAAAAGTTTCTCAAACGACCTGGTCAGACCGAATACCAAATCAAAACTGAAAGATTTTTAGTTCTATGCTGTGTTAATCCTAATTTCATAGAAAATTGTAAAAAAAGAGTTAGCAAAATTAGATAAGGCAGGGCGAGAATCAATAAATAATTGTTCTGGGAAATTACAGAAAAACAGAAGTGCCGTTTTGGTCCTTTCCTTGAAAGTTTGCGGGTCTTGTCTTTATCTTTATTTCTGGAAATTTTGTTCGTTATATAGAATTTTTTTCGTTAAATAGAAACACTTTTAAACACAAAATTCAAGGGAACGTGAAAAAAAAATTCGTTACATAGAGACTTTTGTTGTATAGAAGTTCGTTATATGGAGGTCCGACTGTATTTAAATCAAGAGGAGAATACTCCTTGGCCAAAAAAATATATATTTTACAGAGGATATATTATGACAAAGGTTGATCTAAGCTGTATAAATTTAAGAAGAATCCTTTCACAGATCATTATTATGTATTGCACACAGTTATAATCAGTTGACAGTCTGGGAAAATAGTGTTGTGGAACAAATGAAGCCTGATATAATTTGTGGGTGTGTATGACTAACCTCATTGGCTCCATGGTTTTCCACGCTGTTAACTGATTTAAACCATGTGTATACTATAGAATTAAATAAATTCATCATTAATATTTTTAAATAAAAACAGATTTGTTACACAAAAAGTCCTATATTTTTTAATATATAATTATAACTAAGCTTTTGACTAAAAATTAGTCATCATCAGAGTTTAACAAATATAAAATAAAAATACAATTTTACAAACTACTTCATATTGCACCTTGGTATGGTTTGGTAAGCTATGTTTAAAAAACTGTTACATTGAAGAATTTTTAAAAAAAATCAGTGTTACCAATAATTTAGTTGAAAAACAATATTTAAATATGTTAATATATTTAATATATTAATAATAATATAATATATAAATATATATATATATATATAATATATATATATATATATATATATATATATATATATATATATATATATATATATATATATATATATATATATATATATATATATATATATGTTAAATATATTAATATTTTTACACTGCCCAAGCCCTGTGTATATGGCCCTTGAGTCCATAATTACCCCAATTTCAATATTGAAACCTTACATCATTGAATTAGTTTATCTAGACTTTATTCATTAAGTCAAGTCTTCTAAGCCTAAGTCATTATTTTAATTATGTAATATTATAAATTTACTTTAGTTATTCTTTGATTAATTACTATAAAAAGGTTTTTTATTGTTTTGAACCCAATTTAACTAAATATTCAATGATCAAGTATTATGAGGTGATATTATTTAGGAAATGATTTTATAAAAATATTTGTTATGTCACCCACTCATCTGTTGATAGCTTATTTGTAGATAAGCGAGTTTTTAACAACATTGTTTTCTTGCTGTAATCCACTGTTAGTAATTAGTGACGCAAACCTAATTGTACTGTTCTAAGATTACAGATTAGTAATGTCTGGCAAGATTTAATTTAAATGCCGAGTACCTGAGATATGAAGGGTTTTTAAGAAGAACAGTTACTTATAGTGACCTGTGTTTTACTTTCTTTGATTTCTATGAAACTATTTTGTAAAACACACGATACAATAATCGAGATTTTAGTATTTGTTAAAATAGTTGTTTATAATTATTTTTTACCATTACTTAATTTACTATTGACTTTTTCATGGTCTTAATACTAATGTCACATCATACTGTTAAACTTACTTATACCAATAGTTATAGCCATTTAAAGTTAGAAATGCGTCAAAGTACCTGCCTGTATGACGTGCAGGTACTGTCCAAATCAAAAGAGAAAATCCTTTCAAGGCACTACCCGTACCTTAAAAGTGATTTTAACTTAAAACAAGACTCTATTTTTCGGTTTTACAAAAACTAATTTCAACAGATTTCAGAATTTAGCATTTCTTTCAGTGTCAAGATGGCTTCTGACCTTACCTGCTTTCCAAAATTAAAACTTTTTCATTTTCAAAACAATGTCTCCAAAGGAGACCAAAATTATACCTTGTCTTGCCAACATTCATTTTTAAAGATAAATGAATTACAAAAACAAAACAAAAATTAAACAAATGACTGTAAAAACAAAGGACTGCAAACACAGGTACAGTGCAAACTCTCCGCAGATAAACCAATCACCGAAGTAATGTTTTAATTGTACCAAACTATCTTGTTTATGGTCCAATTTTCGAACCAGTCCAAAATATTACCTACTCCAATTTAAATTTTATAAATTATCACATAAAAAGTAGGGGTTTGTTTCCTGATTGACCTGAAATGGCAGGTTACCAGTCTGGCAAGCATACATACCTAAAAGCATTAAGTGGCATTACCTGGTTCACCTCAACCTGTTCTTTATTCTATTCTCTTGTTTTCAGAAGTTTGTTTGTGGTGTCAAACTATTATGACCATATTCTTTGTTTTATTATTCTAAAGTTTAATGATTAATTATTTTATTGTTGGTAGACAACAATAATAAAACAGGTGACATAGTAACAACATGTGATGTTCAAGTGCTTCTCATTAATACCACTTTAGACCTTCCGATGTTATCTCGAGCGTGTGGACTCTATTTTTTTATTCATAAATTGTCTTTAAGAAACAATTTTTTTTACTCAGATTACGTCTTGACTATTGACATCAATGAGTGTTCTTGTTTTTAATATCACCTTATCTCATCCATCTTGACATTTTGATCTCTGTGTAATTTATTCTAATTTTTGGTTGATTGAAATATTTTAGAGATAAAAAGTCAATAAATTGTTGGATTATTTGTGTATTAGTTTCAATTATTATTAAATTTTAATAATTTAATTATTAATTATGAGAATCATTGTATTATAGATATGACTATGAGATTGTAATGGTTCCTGATAGATCTTCTCCAAATAGTGATTTTTGTTGACACATTGATGTCATGCTGTACAAATAATAATTTTTTATTATTTGTTGTGTGTTGATTTCTCTGGGGGAATGAGAGAAATCAATTTACTATCTGAGGACGAGCGAAGCGAGTCTGACTACAAGTTGCAAAATTAAATATAATGACTTGTATATTCTGAGGAAGAGTGAAGTTAGTGCGAAGTAGGATGAGCATAGGGAAGTTTGATGAGCGTAGTGAAGTTTGATGAGCGTAGCGAAGTTGATGAGCGTATCAAAGTTTGATGAGCGTAGCGAAGTTTGATGAGCGTATTGAAGTTTGATGGGCGTAGCGAAGTTTCGAAGTATCAAATCCTATGTGTTGAGGAAAAGTTCTGAGGCACCCCTTACACAATTTTCCCCTGTTTTTGAGTTTAATTGAGCCTAATTTTGGTAGCAATGGATTTTGGTCTTATAGGAATTTTTAGTTTAAAAACAAAATACCTTAACATGTTGATAATATAGATATTTTAGACTTATTCAACTAAAATTGGTTGCTATTTGATTTGTCATGTTGGATTTCTCCCAAAATTTAATCTGTTATTTAGTTCATATAACCACTGAGTTTTCATAGTTATCAGTACAGGCAGGTGTAAGATCTCTCTAGTTATATTATTTACTATCAAAGTTTTAATTTAATTAAAATGTATTTACTTGCTTCTTGTACACCTGTGCAATTTATTTACTACCACCTGAATGGGGACGCAATGTTTTAGGAAAAAAAGGACTCCCTGTTTTAAATGTGCTCAATATAACACCTATATATGTGAGCACTTTCTTGTGCAGCATTGGCATTGCAAGCTTCATTGCATGCATGCTCTTTAAAATTTAAGGTTATTCTCTCTATGTTTTCAACAAATTTTGTTGTTTATTATCTTTGAATTAGTACTGTTTACTTACTACTCTAGTTATTAAATTTTTAATGAAGAAACATGATTGATTGTTTTCATTTATAACTAGAAATATGTTTTGAATGAGATTGGCGTGGGGTCAGAGTTTAGTGATACGGGACAGTATCTGTGGCAAACCTGGTCTAACCCTGGCATGACCTTGTTTCCATTGAAATTATTTGACATATCAACCTGACCTCTATTTTAAACACATTGCGATGAATTCTCTATTTCTCTATGAATGGCTTGAGTCATCGAGTTTTGTTTGCAAATATTTGTTTAACAAGTAAACCTTTTCTTCTGGTGTTGGTTTAAATTGAAATCAAAATTATAATATAATATTTTATATCTTTACAATATTAGATCAAACAGGTGGTAAAATTGAAAAAGCCCTTGTCTTGGTAAACTTTTCCTATAAGTGTGATACAGGCCCCCAAGCAGCTCGACCCAATGCTAAAAATAATCACATATGTTAAATCATAAGAAAACCTCGAATCAATCTTGTATTGTTACAGCCCAAGTAGGGGACTGTATGATTTGTTTAACTCAGAGGGAAGGGAAAGGGTGGACGGGAAATTTCAATAAGTTAAAATTTGTGCCACAGAGTTTTTCTACAAGAATAATAATTAGGGAACCAACTTCCCGCAAAACTGTGAAAGACTGGAATGGAAGCAAGTGCACAACAAGTAAACTGAATGCAGAAAACAGAAGTAGAAAATAATAAAAATTACATTTAAAAACTTAAAAATCTAACTTAAATTTATACTGGGGGCGGGCTGGAAATCTTATAAATTTTTAATCGATGTAGGGGATCCATTCAATTATTTGTGATGTATGTTCACCTAGGAGAAATTCGAGGCATTTATGTAGCTAAATTAGAGACAGTTTATTTAGCATACATTTCCAGTTGAACTACTGGTATGAAATGAATGAAAACGTGATTTATTAACAAAAATTTACAACAATAAAATTATTAAATTAACTACATTCATATATTTATTTATTTTTTTAATCACAATTACCCTTCTAAGGTAACCTTTTGAAGAGGGCCTTATATAACCTTATCCAATGAAACTTCCAATTTCATTGGACTCTGATGAGTGGATGAAAGGATGTTCTGAATTATACCTGATCTAGTATTGCATGTGTAGAGAGAATTGTTTATACATTCTCTCCACTTCACACTTAATTTGTGTCAGTGAACTCAGGTGTAATCTAACCTCAAACTATGTACATCTTTTATGTATCAGCTTTTGACTCCTAATTCTACTCACCCTTTAATCATAAAATATCAAGTCTGTACACCAACTTGTACCAACAAATAGGTTATAAAAACAATTGATTGTTTATTTTGAATGTATGTTGTCAGGTTATTCTATGCTTTTTCCACGCCATGTCACAGAGGTTATACTTAGGTTACGCTCTGATGGCTCTTCTCCTGGAAGTCAACAGTATATTCCTTCACATCAGACAACTAATGATCATACAGAGGTGGAGTAAACAGTCCATCGTGTACAGGATAAATAACTCTTTTAATTTAGGTCAGTATGCTTTTTGGTCTCCACCTTCCTTAGTATTCAAAATTTAATATTAAATAAATTTTTGTTATTTTAATAATAATAACATAAATGAAAAACTTTAATCTTTTAATTTTTTTCAAATTTTTTAATGGATTTATTCACTGCTCCGTTAGCACCTGTTTATTTCATTTTTTTATATTTTTTTTTTTATCCAATTATTTTACTAGTATTTTTTTTCTATTGATTTAAGTGTTCAACATGTTTTTTAACATATTTTATGTTAATAATGTTATTTACTTTACTATAGGGTTGGTTGACTGGTGCAGTGAATGAATTGATTATAATAAAATGTTGTAGTTTATAATGATACTTATGTTTTCCTTATTATTATATTTTATTACAAATATTTAAAAAATGTATTGTTATTGGACAATTATGTCCGTATTGTAATAATAAATAAATAAATAAATTGTTTATTTATTTATAGTATATTTATTAAACTAAATATTTAGTAACATTAATTTACTATATATATAAATTATTTATTTCTATTTTGTTTTTCTAATTTTTGAGTCATTTTGACTCCCATATTATATTTATATAAAATATGTTATTCCTATCAACAAGTTTCATAGTTTGCCACAGTGTAATTAGAAGGGTATTTATTCGGCTTGGTTTGACTTTAAATTATTTAATCCAGTATAATTATGTTCTTATCGTTATTTCTTTTTATTTACTTAATTGTCGAGATAATGATTACACAGAACATTATAATTGGTCTTTACAGAATTAATAATCTTTAGTTAACACTTAAATCTTGACACCTTGTAAATGTTTTAGTTTAGCCCATTTATGGAATTTTGTTGATATCTTTAATTAAAGTTCTCCAAGTAAGCCTGATTGTTTCAATTTGGCTCTATAAATAAAAATTTCCTGGTTATTATCTTGAATTGTAATACATTTTCAACCCAAGAAACCCTATAACTAGAGAAACTACTAACCCTGGGGGGGGGGTCACAAAAGGAACATATCCAATTTATATATCAATAACTAATTAATTATATTTAAATGTACAGCAAAAATTTTTTTTGCTCCATTATTTGACTTTAGCTAAAACTAGGTAACAGAAGCATTCAGATACATGAGTCAGTTGCATTGGGCCATTCAGTCTCTCTAATTCTTCCTTTTTCCAATGGGAAAAAAGGGCTTGCCTGTTAAGCTGCTGCCTTGCCAGGATGGCGAGGTTCCTGTGGCAATGTCTTTATGTTCAACATCATGGCATTCAAGTTATATTCTTCAAATCCAGTATTAATTAAAGTCATCGGTTAGTAGTCATGATAATGAAATAAAAAATAATTTTGCTTTGTTGTGTTTTAGGTACGTTTGTAATTTTCCGTATTTTAACATTAGGCTGGATGAGTAGATGGCTTCTACAGCATCGCGGTGATCTCACGTCAACTGCCTTCAATCTTGCTGGTGTCTGTAAGTATCTGTTATGAGCTCATTTGAATCCAAGTGAGTTTATTGAATGCTACCCTAATGAGTTTAACCCAGAAATATGGTTTTGTGGGATTCCACCCAGTAAAATTGTGCCTTATTGAGTAAAAAGTGGGAAGGAGACTAAGGAAAGCCAGGGGCAAAGCATGGTAGAGGCTAATTCTTTTAAAATACAATTAACTGGAATCCATTACCCTTGTGTGACTTTTACTTTCCCAAAAATTATTAATTTTTTTTTAAATTTGTGATATCAAATTATTAGTTATTAATTGCTTCATGATGTGAGTAGTTTACATCATGATGTCTGTCTGTTTGTGTTAATGTGTCTTTGTCTGTTTTTTACTTGCTACAATAAAATTTTAAGTCTACTAAACAAAAATTTTCTTTTAAATTTGATATCTTGTGTTTTTCCTGTGTTTGATATTATCTGTATCTTATTAACAATTAAATTATATTAATTTTATTTTGATAGTTCATCTAAATCGATTGCCTCAATAAATTGAATAAAGTATGTTTTAAGGTCTTTTGATAATAATTGATATAGTCTATTGTTTAGTTTAACAATCCCCAAGGTCATAAGTATTATGGGGATTGACCAATCAGAGAAGCTGTTGCCAACCTTTCACTTAAAAAGAGAAAAGAATCTCTACCACAATAACCGGTGTAGGGAAAAACCTTCTTCCTGGCAATCGTTCACTTTGTTTGTGGTTCTTCTTTTAAATACATCGTATTGAAAACTCCGTTCAAATTAATCTTAAGGAATGATATTTTCAAATAAAACTACACAAAATAAATGTAAAAAAAACATCGCCATGAAAATACGGGTAAAATAACCTGATTTGTTTAAATAGTTTTTTCCCGCTCCCTTCTTGCAAGGATTTTTTTCGTAAGAATCATTGGTGTCTAAACTGACCTGTCAAGATTTTTAAGCTAAACGATAGACTGTAGTGCCTAGCCAGCTTTACAAAGAACAAAACAATGTTCCTGCATTGAAGCACTAATTGTAAAAATCAGGTACGGGGTGTGATATTGTCTATTAAAACAAAACCTAGTGTACTTATTTATTACGTGAAGGTTTACACTTGTACCCAATTTGAACTCAATGGGATTATTTTCTAATTTTTTACAATTATTTAAAAAACAACGTGTACAAATCCTTCGATAAAAATTGAACTAATGCTGATAATGACATGAACACAATATAATTGTACAAGAAAATTGTGTCAACAAGTCATGTTTTGCAAAACTCGGTAGTATCAAAATGATAAATGACATAAAACTTAGCGTATATATGTTAGTCTTATACATAGCTGCATGCGTGCCAAATTTCAATCAAATCGCATCATTTCGCCATGTTTTATGATTTTTTGAAATTATTGCCAAGTCATTATTGAGGGTTAATGACATCACAAAAAAATATTTTCAGAATAGCACAACTACAGCAGTAGACTGATTTTTGTACAAAGTTTCAACTCTCTAGCATACATGTTCTGGGATCTATAATGATAACAGACACACACACACACATACAGACAGACGACTTAGCAAAAACCTCTCAGGAGGCCTTAAAAACATCTAAATAGCCCAACTCAGTGTTACATTTATCTTGAAGATATTTTGCTTGTTCAGTTTTACTCCTTTAAAATCTTAGAATAATACTATATATAGAAGGAGCACAGGGCCGTAACACAATGTAATTTCACTGATAACACAAAAGCCGGTTGACTGGGCAACTAAGTAATGCTGCCAACCTGACAACAAAAGATTATTTTAAATTTGTCATAAATATCTATTAATGAAGTGTTATGTTATCACTAATACTAATAACTACATAGTATGGTAATATCCAATAACTCAATATATATTTCAAAATTAAATATAACAATGACATCTGTCAATTAACTTAATCATAACATCTTCCTTTTCAACTCTTTTTTTTTTTTTTTTTTTTTTAATTTTTTTTTAATTTAAAATAAAATTATTTTTTATTTTTATTTTTTTAATTTAATTTTTTTTTTTTTTTTTTTTTTTTTTTTTTTTTAATTTTTTTTTTTTTTTAATTTATTGGTCGTAAGAATCTTCTGTTCTTTCGTATATGCGTCCACTGGGAGTTTTAACTGTGTACCTTCGGTGTTCTCCCGCCTCCACTATCTCTCCAACCCTGTTCCATCTTTTAGTTATAGGGTCCTGTATTAAAACCTTTGTTCCAATTGGTATTTCTTTTAGCCTTTTAGTATTCCTGTCAAAGTAATTTTTCATTTTTTCCTTTTCAGTATTCTTTTGGTCATACTCTCTAGCCTCTTCACGCCATCTTCTATTAAAAGCCCTGGCATGAGCCGGCACCAGAGTTCTCAGATTCCGACCATACAGCAATTGCGCGGGTGACTTACCACCTTCCTTCGGTATTGCGCCATTCTAATAATCCCGCATAATATGATTGTTCGTCTAGCTTCCCATCATTGGTGCATTTAATAATTTAGATTTTTCATAGCTTTGACTGCTGCTTCGGCATGTCCGTTGCTTCGGGAGTGGTATGGTGTTGACGTGTTGCTCACCACATTCCAGTCTTTAAGGAACTGCTTGAAAGTCTGTGCTTTGAATTGTGGTCCGTTATCCGTTCTTAGCCTTACCGGTACACCCGTGTCCGAAATATTTTACGTAGGCATGAGATCACTCTCTTAGAGTCTGGCTCATTTTGCCGAATTGGCAAACCACTGCCAGCCCGACATGCGGTCTACATAAACCATAAATTTCCATCCTCGCTAGAAAAAAGTCGGCAGAAACATCTTGAAAGGGTCTGGTGGGTGGTGGTTCGAGGATTAATGGTTCGTTCGATACAGACGGTTTTAAACGTTGACAGCTTTCACAACTTTCCACCGTATTTTTAATGTCACTAGTCAAGGCATGACTAGTTAAAGTAAGTGCTTGCATCTTTTATGGAACAAGCCATGACGGACGTCATGGCTTGTTCCATAAAAGATGCAAGCAAGATAGACACCTGACCTTTGTCTTTTATTTTTAATCCTTGTAGTGTGTAATAATTTTCCACCTTTTGTCTCCAGTCTGAGTATTGAGCGTAAGACGCCTCTTCGCTCAGCTTATCCGGAGGTGGTATTCCACTACTCAGTTTCAAACCTTGCTCTACATCGTCATTTTTCTTGCTAGTACTGGCAATCGCAACATTAGCTCCTATTAACTGGGCTATAGTATTCTTAAGCTCTCTGATTTCAGAAGTAAACTGTTCCTCCAATTTTGCAAGAGAGCTTTGCTCGCATTGATCCAGTTCTTCTTTCCTTTTTTGCGCCCTAGTCTTTGCCATGTTTTAAATTACGTTTAAAACTATGCTTAATAGTTTTAATAATTTTGTTGTGCGTACTTACTATTCCGTTTGTTCATTCTAAATTCCGATCTGCGCCATGTTATGTTATCACTAATACTAATAACTACATAGTATGGTAATATCCAATAACTCAATATATATTTCAAAATTAAATATAACAATGACATCTGTCAATTAACTTAATCATAACATGAAGAAAGATCGTAAAGAACAAATATAATAACTTAAAACACCTGCTGGGTATTTAATAAAACCAGTCTTAGATGGCAAAAGTGTAGCGGAATACAAGAATCTACATTTAGTTGACGAGGACTTCTTATTATATATAATTTTAATAAATACGTTAAACTACAATTTAAAATGCTTTAAATATTGTAATGCACCATACATAATAATTCAGCAACCGGAAGTATTGCTAACTTTTTTTTTAGAAAATTGTATATTGTTAGGGTGGCAGCATTACTTAGTTGCACCAGTGAACCGACTTTCGTGTTATCAGTAGTGCTCCTTCTATATATAGTATTATTCTAAGTTTAAAATAGTTTTGACAGATGTTCTTTTTTAAAATCAAAATGACATAATGTATACCAACTTGAAAGGTTTAACTTTGTTGAAAACTGGCTGTAAAAAGGGATTATGGAATAATCTCTTCTAATCTGCATCAGTTCTTCTTGCAAAGTAACTTTTTCTCCATTTGTTTTCTTCAATCTTTGTTTTTTAATTATTTAATCTCTTTTTCCAGCTCTTGCCATGATAATGGTTATGAATATATTACTTCTACAAAGGATACTGAAAGCTGATTACCGTCAAGTTCCTATGCCGCCTCCTGCTGACGAGAAACTCAGAACTAGTTGAGTCACTCTCACAACTCATCTTATTTAATTACAACTATGACGATAAGAACTCAGGTTCGGTCTATATTGCTTTTCTTGACTTAAGACAAAGTCGTATGAACCTCATTTTCCTAAAGTGGGTTCAGTTATCCTACCTCCCACTGAAGAATAGCTAAGCTTTGTTTTAAAGTTAAATAACATTCGAAAATAAATAAAAACTGTAATTTTTTAATATAAAAAAACTATTTAATTCTAAAACTAAATAATTAATTAATTATAAATTATGTTAAAAGTTACTCTATTCCAAAGGCAGATCTAAATCCCGTAGCATAAAACAAATGACTGTGTTTAGTGAATGAAGCTGAGTTAATACTTCTGTCTTCTTTGCATGTGTGTGCAAGGGTTCGTAGCGAAACCTTGTAAGTAACTTTGAATTTTTTAAGACATTAGTAGTGAGATCAACTAAGAACCCACCTTACAAGTTTCACTGTTAAAGTATTAGTAACAAGAGTCCAGGCTGAGGGGGTGAGTAGACAAAGGTTGGGATTAGGCTGAGGAGGTAAAAGAAAGGGAGAATACTGAGGGCATGAGCAGACCAAGAGGTAAGACAGAGCTTCTCTTTCACATTCTAAATGAAACAGCCTGCTTTAAGCAAAAATGAAAGATTATATGATATGATACTGGTACATATTGAAATCAGTTTGACTAAGTGGTCAACTGATCATATAAACTTTGAATCCTTAGTAGAAGGCTTTTTCCTTGGACTGTTTAATCTCTCTCTTTTCATTTTTAAATATGTAGTTACTCTTATATATATATATATATATATATATATATATATATGTGTATATGTATGTATGTATATATATGTAGAGTCTCTCTCCGTCAGACTAAGAACTCAGTGTTTGAAACGTTAAAACTTTTTGTTAGTCTTTTTAAGTGTGTTCTATTTTATCTCTTGAATTGTAGAATATATATATGCTTTTGGAATTGAGTTGTAATATATTTTATTGGATTTTCCATTTGAAATTTATTCATGTCAGGTGATAAAATTGGAAAAAAGGGGTTTCTTTAAACAAAAGGGTTTTTATTAAATGTTATCTTCTGATATCAATTATATTTTGGGAGTGAAATCCAATCATAATATTTATTAAAATAGTGTACAATTGATTAAGTATAATGTCATTTAATATTAAATTGATTGGGTGGAGAGGGAATCATCCTGATTGGTCTCTTATTAAAATAATGGGTAATTTTTTCAAAATGTTTTCTTGTCACATCAATTTGATTCTTTGATGGCATTATATAGTTTTATTAGAAATTTAAATAGTAATCCTTTAGTTTGCCATTTTTCTGCTTATTTAAATGTTGCTATGTTTTTGGTTCTTAATGAATAAGATTGTTTCTACACCGAGAGTAAATTGTGATGGAAAAGGCAGTGTTGGGCAGTGATCAAAACTATCAGAATAAATTTGCATTGGTTGATGTGCAGCCGTTTTGGAACATCGGAAGGATATTTCTTTGAAATTTAATTATTCCATCAAACATTAATTTAGTAAACAAAATAAACATTGGCCTATTTTTAAAGCACAATTTTATTTGCCTGAAGTTAAAGCTCAACTCATCAACACATTAATGGCACTATCACTGGGTTTTTTATTTATTTATTTTTTTTTCTTTTTTTACTTAGGAACCCTACATCAAAAATAATATTTGTGTCCATCAATTCACAATAAGAGAAAACTTGCTCTGATGTTTATTATAGTTTTTTATACCAAGGGTTTGTGGTTTCTTCAATCTTGAGATGTAATTGAATAGGTTATTTAGCCCATTTTGAAGAATTAGTTACATCAAAGTTTGCTGTTGTGATTTGTGGATTAACTATCATTAGTAGAGGGAGAGTTGAAGTGAACAACTTGATGAGTAGGATGAGCTCTGCCTTTGTACGGTGTTTTGTCTGCCAAATTTGGATCAGCATGTTTCACTGATATAACTAATAGTTGAGAGCTCCAATATGGCCTCAATAGCTGACTGGGCCTAATCCCTTGAACCGAAACCAGTGTAGATATTTACGTAGCCGAAAGCCGACAGCAAATATCAATTTTTATTGATATAATGGGAGTCTGGTTGTTTCTCTGAATAATTATGTAAATTTCTGGAGTATTCATTTTATAAATATGGAACTCACTGCCGTTCCGATACAACATTTACTCTGTAATTTTTGACAGTATTTTTAGGCAATTTGTAGTAAACTAATTTAAATTAATAGATTTATTAAGTTTTTTTTTAAATTTTGGTTTGTACAAAATGAAGTCTATTTAAATAATAAAATCTATTTTGTATCAATCAAAGATAAATAAAAGTGAATAGTGTAAATTTTAACTTATCTTTTTTAATTGTTGTTGTAACTTAAGGATTTCTCAGCTCAAATGGGAGAAGTTTGAGTGTAATAGGTTTCTTTCACATTATTATATGCAAGTCACGAGTGAATAAATAAATCAATAAAGTAATGACGTTCGAATCATTTATATTCTATTTATCCTGTTCTTGCAGACTAGACAAATTCTTGCAATCAGTTTTGGAGGGTTTAATGGTAAAACCAGCTGACTAAATTTAGCTAATTTTAAAAAGGAAAAGGTTTCTTATGTGTTTTTTATTTGCAATACATTGTCACTTTATGAGGCTTCAATATGTATTAAATCTTAGGAAGAAGTATTAAATCTTAGGAAGTGACATTTACGTTAGGCTTGCTTTAATTGTTTAAAAAATTTGTCCGGAGGTGAACTAGAAACGTTATTTACAAGGTTTTACTAATGCATTAAGTTGGATTTAGAATGGTTACTCGCATCACATGTGTTGCACTCAGGCTGTAACAAAGCTTTTATTTATCATACACTTACTGCGCTTTATATATTTGTTGCTAAGTTATCAGAATTCATGAAGACTTAGTTATTTATTTTAATGTGTTGAAATAAGTTAAGTAAGGCATTCTATTGGTTAAGTGTGACTCCGCCCCTTGGAACGAGCAGCTACACCAATAGATGGAATAGTTTCCTTTATCTGAACCAAAAACTTTAACTTTAAAAATTAAACAATATTTTAGGTATTGGTTTATGAGATCCATATGTATTTGTGTTTTGTTTATCAATGTTTGTTTTATAAATGTAAAAAAGTAAATGGTTTATTAAAAATCATAAAAATTAAATTTGAATTCTTCATATTCCAACCCTAACTGATATGAGGTGTAATATGTGATATTATGGTTTTTAATTATTTATTTACTAGAGTTTAATTAATATTAATTTGGACCTTAACTGTCTCAGATATCTTTAATAGTTTTTCAGTCTTGTCGATTTAAGTTGGAAACTTTTGCAAAAGAAAATGGACATTTTTAAAACAAGGAAAAATAAAAAACAAGTCTGTCCATTGATGTTTAAGTATAATGACAAAGCCAGCTTTCAGACTTGACAGTCCATCATCAGTGCCGCCAAGATGCGAAGAAAGAGTTAAGAAATGGAAGTGATTGAGTCGTCCAACTCGATGAAATCGACAAGTTATTCGATTTCATCGAGTTGGACGACTCAATCACTTCCGTTTCTTAACACTTTCTTCGCATCTCGCCGGCACTGATGTTGGACTGTTAAGTCTGAAAGCTGGCTTTGTCATTATACTTAAACATCAGTGGAGAGACTTGCTTTTTATTTTTCCTTATATCTGGACTTCACAACTCTATTTTTTATTATTTTTAAAACAGTATTAAAAGAACTTAAAATTATACTTTAGAGAAAAGTCTTGTCTTCTTATGTCAGTAAGTAGAATGATTATATTATTACAAGTATTCTTACAGTGCAACAAGTGTTTCGTCACATCTATAGTAAGGCTTCAGGAAAAGCTAATTTCTGAACAAACACTCTGTAGTTTGTTGAAGAAAAGTCTAATAGTCAGTTACAACCGTATTAATATAAATTTCAAAGAGAGTTATCACATGAAGTTAAGGTCTTTTTTATTAGATTAATTAATATTTATAACATGTCATAATGCTTTTTATGTTTAATTTTAATTATATAGAATTATTAGTGAGTTTAATATAGGCTTCCATTTTTAAATTTTTTTTGTCTACAAATTTGTTTTAATTTAAATTTTTAATTTATTTTTAGTGTGTAATGTAGTTATTTATTCAAATAAATAAAAAGTTTGTTCATTTTTTTATTTGTTAAAATGAATTGAAAATAATGATAACTAAGCTTATAATCCCTTGAATTGTTGACAAGTTATTGTAGCAAGGGTGTCATGACAAAGCAATCCACTCATCTATTCATATCCCTTTCCTAAATTGATTTGATAAACATCCTAATCTATTGATATCCCTTTCCCAAATAGACTGGACAAACATCCTAATCTATTGATATCCCTTTCCCAAATGAACTTGATAGACATCCTTATCTATTGATATTCCTTTCCCAAATAAACTTGATAAACATCCTAATATATTGATATCCCTTGTGTTTAAATTGAACAAACTTTTTGTTTAAATTTATATTAATTACTTATGGAATATAATATTCCATTAGTCTAATTTGTTTTATCATTAATTTCATTTTATTTTGAAAAGCTAATGTTTGTTAGGTGGATTAATGTTGTATTGAAAGGAGTTCTCAAATTTTGATACTATATCATAGAGAAACGTTATTTTTTATATTGTAATATGTTTTGTAGGCACCACGGTACATACAAAATAAAACCATATGTTTTATTTATTTATTTATTTATTAATATGTTTTGTATTGCAAAGGCCTGTCCTCAATCCTATATAATTGACATCCGATTCTAACCTATCTAGAATTTTAGATGTATGTATTACATTTATATATTAAACAGACTTGAAGTTGAATATTACATTAACTCTAGTATACATATGGTTTATTTTTTTTTATTATAATACTTATGCATACACTATCTGGTTAGCATTTAATGAGAAGGCACATTGTGAGCCAGGCTCTGTGAGATCAACAAATATTAAGTGTTGGATGGTTGGTAACCATGTTTGTTAAATATGTAGTTGCTTGAAAGATTTCTATTAGCATTTACTACTTTGCCAGTTTGACTAAAACTTTAGTAGAGGTTGACTAAAATGTGAAAAAATGAGTAAGTTTTTAATAAGGTCATGTTTATTTATAGTACAATTTTTAAATATTGATACCTGGAAATTGTTGAGTTTTGTCTCGTCATTCAATACTTGTAACAACAGTGATTATGTTGAATAAGTTAGCAGTTTCCATTATTTTTTACTTTTCTTTGGCCTCTAACAGAAGAGGGAAGGCCAATTCCATTTTGTTTTAACTTGTTATACTAATTTAATTAATATCAGATCAGACTTTGGTCAAAGTTAGTATACAAATTTTAATTTAACAAAAAGAACATGCCTAGCTCATATAAATGCCAAACCTATGTTAAGTATGTATGTTTTTTGTTCCTAATTTTTAATTTCTCTACATTTTAAAATAGAAATTGAAAGAGAAGTTTCTCTGTAATTATTGGTTGTATATATTGACAAAACCGAATTTCAGTCTTACCAATCATCATCAGTGTTTGTAACAACGAAGTGTAAAAACTAAAGCTATGGAAATAGTTTTGACTAGTTGACAATCCACTAGGGAAACAATTCTATTGGTAAATTTTGATCCTTCCAAGAGGCTGCAGTGAGTAAGCAAACTAAATGGCTCATTTGTCCTTTGCTAAATGATGCGATCAATATTTTACAAAATAAAAAAAAAATCTGTAGCATTAAAAACTTGTGAAAAATAAAACTCACATGTTTGTGGTTGGCTCAGAATGAACCAATAGAGTTTTTACCTTGTTATTGATTATACACTTATTGATTATTAGTCAGCAGACACAACCAAATTATTACTATGTAGGCATATTTCATAGTTGAATTATCTTTAAGCAACTACAATATTTATCTGTCTATATTATTAAAATATGTATTGATATAATGTTTGAGTGTAATCAAATTTAATGAATATAATCCCTTGTAAAAAGTTAGGTTTTATATAATTGAAATAAATCCGTATGGACTGAAGTCTTCTTTCAGTGATTTCTCATCGGAAAATAATAAGGCACGGTCGAATATCCACGGCCTTCTAGAACGTTGGATCACCAACAAACTTTTCAGTAATTAGCCGGATTTGTGATAAATGAAGCCTATTTCCGTAGTCTGCACGCTCTTTTGGTTAATTTCAAAGAGTATTTACATTCACTCAACGATTTATTTTTAATCTAACTTGGTACATACATAACTACTGTTAGACGTCAATATTTTGTGTTATATTTTGACATGTCATATTTGTTAACATTGACGTCTAACAGTAGTTATGTATGTACCAAGTTATATTAAATATAAATCGTTGAGTGAATGTAAATACTCTTTGAGATTAACCAAAAGAGTGTGCAGATTACGGAAATAGGCTTCATTTATCACAAATCCGGCTAATTACTGAAAAGTTTGAAAAAAAAGTTATAAAAAAAGTTTGTTGGTGATCCAACGTTCTAGAAGGCCGTGGATATTCGACCGCGCCTTATATTTATGAGATAGTTATTATTTTTACTGCTTATATATTGCTCAGAGCATAAATTATCTCTTACATTAAAAAAATGTGAATTTATTAAAATCTGCTTGAGAAATGAGCATGCACTTATTTTTTACTAATTTTTGAGATAAAAGGATTTATTGTTATATTAAGAGAGTGAAATGTTCGAGGCCTAATTAATAACTTAATTTAATGTTACCTTTTTATTAAATATTTGTAAAAAGATAAAGCTTATAATTTTTTTTAAATTATACTATTCAAAAAAGTATAATCAATTATAAAATGACTCAAAAGTGTTAAATGTACAATAATTTTGTTAACTTTATTTGTAAGAGAAAATTAGCACAATTTTATGGCTTATTTGTAAACAGAATTTAAATTCTGTAAAGTTCTAATATTTTTTGCTGAAATAAAAAAAAACTTTAGAGGAGAAATTCATAGCTGGTGTTTGTAAACGCTAAACAGGTACTGAATTACCTACTATTTAGATAGAATTGGATAGATTACGTTATAGTCGGATCTATGATCCGATGTGATGTGACGTTGCAATGAGGCTTTTAATATCCATATAATTTTTCCTCACAATTTTATTTTTAAATTAATTTAGATTCTGTTGCTCATAAAAAATAAAATTTTTGACCCTGATTGAAAAAAAATGTTATGTACAATTAAAAAGTTCCAAGTTTTAGTTTGGGTTTTTCCAACTTAAACTTTTCTAATTTGAAAACCTTTCGAATTAAAAAAATTAAGTTAAAATACCCATGTAGATTAATTTGTTCAGTTATATGAAGGATTTCAACAGAATAAAAATCAAGCCTCAGGGATGTATCCATGATTCTACAATTCTCTACTAATACAATTTAGTGAAATCCATGACACTGTACTACTGTTATTTATATTAGAACAAAAAAATCAAAAATTACATCTTTTATTTAACATTTATAACAAATTTTGCACAAATTTCAATATAATTTTTGCGTTAACAATAAATGTGGCATGTCGATAAAAAGTTTACAAGTGATAAAAATTTGGTGTACATTTAATAAAAAAAAATTGTATTTTATGTTTATTTATAAATAATAATTGTTCATAAAATAATATACGATTTTTTTAACGTTTCATATGTATATTTTTGTATTTCCCATCTATCATCAGAAATTTAGTTGATAACGAGAACTGAAGCAAAATTGTGAAGAATAAGATTTGTCTCAAACTTAATACTGTTATGAGCAGCTGGTTTGTGGAGCAATCCAATGAATAAGAATTGTGGAGCAGAGGTCTGTAAGTACATAGCAGCAACATAGCACTAGAGCATAGTAATGAGCAGTACCTTTATGAGGAGGGTCAGATGTATCTAGGAAATATAAACACATGGTTCAGCAATAACAATTTTAAGATGAATGTGGAAAAAACACAAACTTTATTATTAAGCTTAAAAGTTAATCAAAAACAAAATAATATAAAATTTTTAGGACTTACCTTAGATGAGAAATTAATTTGGAGACCGCAGGTAGACAAACTTACCTCAAAACTATCCTCCTTTGTCTACTTGTTCAGGAAGCTTAAGTACAGGGTACCTACTGAAACCATGGTTACGGCATATAAATCAATTGTACAAAGCCAAATAAACTATGGTATACTCCTATGGGGTCATGTAAATACTACAGATATTCTGTTGATACAAAAAAAGATTATAAGGATCATTTCAGGAGCTAAGTACGATGATCACTGTAAGGAATACTTTAAAAATTTTAAAATAATGACGGTTACAAATTTATTTATATACAGCTCATTAAACTACATAAAAAATAATATAAATAAATTCAATAAAAATAATCAAACACATAATTATAATACAAGAAATAAAAATACACTAATGATCCCCCACATAGGTTATCCAAGTCTGAAGTGGGGCATAGTGTATAATAATTGTTTAATCATGTAGATGAAAATATAAAGAATCTCTCAGTGGATCAATTTAAAAAAATATAAAAAATTACCTTGAAGCAAACCCTTTTTATTCTCTAACAGAATATTTTAATACTAAAAAACAAATATAATGTAAAAAGCTTAATTCTATTTAGCGTGTAATCAGCAAAGTATTAAAAGAACTATTATTATGGAATCCTTAAATGTAAACTAAATCCTCTAGATATGTGCACAACCTCTTTATAAGTTTAATATTTATAAGTATGACAATTTTCTAATGTTTTATTTTATAAAATAAAGATTTATTTATTATTTAAGCCGGCTGACTTTTCTATGCTTACTTGCTTATAATGAATACTTTCTTGCTTTAGTTTGAGGTTTATGCCTTATAATCGGTGCATCAGCACTTTTTACACAACTCTTTCTGCAGCTATGGCAATTATTCAACTCTTGGTTCAACTATGGCAATTATTCAAAAATCAAGACTATGAAGCATAATTTGTGCTCATATAATGCTCAGTTTATGCTAATTTTTAAAATATTTTAGCTTATTTCCTTTGGAAAATCTAAGAAAAATTATGTTGCAAGTGCTCCTGCTCAGGTAATAAAGCATAAACTTTAGCAAGAATAGCATTTCTGAGCAAGAAGCCTCTCATTGCAAACACAATTTACCCATCTTACACCTCCACACCAGAATTAAAAATGAAATAAAACATTTTAAACACCTACCTCATTCAGCCTGAGAATATTGGCTAAAATGCTTTTAGTGTTGCCCTACCATGTACACTTTTTGAGCAAAAACAAACTTATGTCTAGTGGGATATTTTGAGCAGAATTCCAATATTACATTTAAAACTCAATATAGAGCTGTTCTCATTTTAGAAGCAAAGTTCAAAAATACTTTGCAAAAAGTATTTAAAAAAGTTTTGCTTGACTTCTATAGAAAAATGTATCGTTGACATTCTAATTCTTATGTCTGTGGTATGCTATATCATCTCAAATTGCACTTCTCGAATTAAACCATAGTTTTCCCCATACCTACAAGAATTATGTGAGAAAAGGTATAAACAGTTCCTAGTTTTTTACTTTTAGACGCTAAGTTCATGCATGCCTTTAGTTTGGGTTTTGCCCAACCTTGTTATTAAAAAACAAAACCCAATTACTGTGGAAAAGTAAGGAAGAAAGAATATATAGACTAAAACGTTTGACACAGAGGTTGGAATCTGACTAGGAACCTTAGCTACACGAGGTTGGAGGTTGAGAATCTGACTAGGAACCTTAGCACAGAGGTTGGAATCTGACTAGGAACCTTAGCTACACAGAGGGGTCTGAAATCTGACTAGGAACCTTAGCTACACAGAGGTTGTAATCTGACTAGGAACCTTAGCTACACAGAGGTTGTAATCTGACTAGGACTGACTTAGCTACAGAGGTTGTAATCTGACTAGGAACCTTAGGAGGTTGTACTAGGAACCTCTGACTACCCTTAGCTACACAGAGGTTGTAATCTGACTAGGAACCTTAGCTACACAGAGGTTGTAATCTGACTAGGAACCTTAGCTACACAGAGGTTGTAATCTGATAGAGAGAACTAGGAACCTTAGCTACACGAGGTTTAATCTGACTAGGAACCTTAGCTACACAGAGGTTGTAATCTGACTAGGAACCTTAGCTACACAGACTAGGACCTTAGCTTTGTAATCTGACTAGGAACCTTAGCTACACAGAGGTTGTAATCTGACTAGGAACCTAGCTACACAGAGGTTGAATCTGACTAGGAACCTTAGCTACACAGAGGTTGTAATCTGACTAGGAACCTTAGCTACACAGAGGTTGTAATCTGACTAGGAACCTTAGCTACACAGAGGTTGTAATCTGACTAGGAACCTTAGCTACACAGAGGTGTAATCTGACTAGGAACCTTAGCTACACAGAGGTGTAAATCTGACTAGGAACCTAGCTACACAGAGGTTGTAATCTGACTAGGAACCTTAGCTACACACTGACTTTAGCTACACAGAGGTTGTAATCTGACTAGGAACTGAGCACACAGAGGTTGGAATCTGACTAGGAACCTTAGCTACACAGAGGTTGTAATCTGACTAGGAACCTTAGCTACACAGAGGTTGGAATCTGACTAGGAACCTTAGCTACACAGAGGTTGTAATCTGACTAGGAACCTTAGCTACACAGAGTGGAATCTAACTAGGAATCTCAGGCTAGAGTGTGCATAACGCAGTCCCCACTCCCATATTATTTAGCACATTACCGATAAAGGCTATAGCAAAGAAGAACATGAATTTTGTTGTTACATGTGAGGTAGGATGACGTCATTACAAAGTTGCCAGATTTTAAGGAATAAAGAAGATTTAGGAGATAATCTGCCAAATAAATAGGGGCAGCGTCTCAGACTCCAACCTCTCAAAAAAAAATTCTGTCCTCTGTCTTAAATGCTTCAGTTTATGTTTACTTCCTTGTTTGCTTTTCTATGATAATTGTGTTTTGTATTTATACTGTTAGTTTTTAGATTTATTTGTATTTTATTTGTCTTATTACACATAAGTATAATTCTTGTGTTCAAAGGATATAATAAAAATAAAACTAGACAGAGTGGAATTATTTATAAATACAGATTATATCGTGATTTACATGAGTCAAATGATCAATGTGGTGTCGAGATACAGATAATTCCAACGATATTTCCTCACAACATATTTTTCCATTCATTTTACTTAATATGGTTTCATCTTTGTCGTTAAATGAACCGGTGCTAGTGGTAGATACAGTGTCGCCAATCTTGTCATCATTCCACTCTCCCGTATAGTTGGTAAACTGCAAACAAAACATCTGTAAATAGTGACGGATAAAAAGTATCTTAAGTAACCATTGGAATTTATTATTTTTTTATGATTCATAGGCGCCTTGGTTTTTAAAATGTTCCAATCAAATTTATAATAAATATATCTTGAGACGACACATGCTTAGCAAGTGATAAATTCTATTACAGAGCAATACTTGTTACAACTAATTGTCCTAATGATATGTTAGTGATGAGATGAGATGAGATGGGATGAAGCGACTAACAAGTAACTGAAGTTACAATAGTCTTCTCAAAATCTAATATTTAAAACTTGAAATTTAAATATTCTTTTACGTTATAAAACACTTCTTTCAATAATAAATTCTTTACTACTTGACTGAACGATTTCAAATTCAAGATTTTAATTTCCTCTGGCAGGTGGTTAAAAAGCTTTATTCCCAAAACACTAGTTCCCACCTCCGATTTCTTAAGCCTATGCCTTGGTATTGCTAACATGGTATTATATCTTGTAGGATAGTTATGGTTATCATTATTCTTCACAAAACTATCAAAATTGCTTTTCACATAGACAAGTGACTGTAAAATAAACAAATTTGAAATAGTCATTATCTTGTACTTGACGAACAGCTTCCGACAAGACTCCCTCTGATCACAGCCTTCCATGATGTGCAGAGCACGTTTTGTAAATCAGAATACTTTCTGTGTTGACATGTCCCATGCAGCAATCCATAACAACAGTGAGACTCGATGAAGGCGTAGTAGATACTTAAAAAGATGTTTAGCAGGCAAGTATAATTTAAGTTTGCTTATTACATATATACCAGTAGATATTTTTTTACACACCATCTCTATATGTTGGTTCCATGACAACTTTGAGTCCAGTACAACCCCAAGAAATTTTAATTGCTGATTCATCACATCTGTTTTTAAACTGAACGTAAGTGATTGAGTTTTATCTTTATTTAATATAAAATTATTTTTTATGAACCATTTTCTATTGTTTGTAAACGTAATATGATCTTTCTTGTAACATTTTCAGGTTTGATCCGGAGCAGCACAGGTTAGTATCATCACAGAACAATATTATTTCTTCGTCATCTTCAGCACCTACTACCTCCTTCAAGTACTTCTCCACATCATTGACAGCTATAATAAATAAAATTGGTCCTAAAATAGATCCCTGGGTACTCCTAGATGTACCGCCCGTTCCTAGATTTTATCGCCATACTGGACATAACTGAGTTCTACCTGTTAAGTATGATTGAAAAAGTTCAAGCGCTGATCCAGTAATACCAAGTTTCCTCATTTGCTTGATTAGAATCCGATGTGGAACACGGTCAAAGGCTTTGGATAAATCACAGCAGTCAATTTTAGCATGTTTACATTGTTCTAAGCATTTAATAACCAAGTCAATTAGCTTGAGTATAGCGTTGGTAGTACTTCTTCCTTTTCTATAGCCATACTGGCAGTTAGAAATGAGCTTATTTTCTTCCAAGTAATCAACTAACTGTTTTTTCATTATATTTTCTAAAACTTTCGACAGAACTGGTGTTATTGATATTGGTCTATAATTAGAAGTATCATCCTTGCTTCCTTTTTTATGAATAGGAATGACCTTAGTTTCTTTCAAAGTCGAGGGAAAAGTTCCTTCCTCAAGGCATTTATTAATTAAGTATGTGAGAGGTTCAATTATGAGGGGTGATATTTTTTTAAGTAAATTAGTTGACATGTTATAAACATCTTTGCAATTTGAGTTTTTCATATTTTTGATTGTTACTAATTTCTTCTATTGTTGCAGGTTTAAACCAAAAAGGAGTAGAGCTGTTATGAACTGGTGTCAAGTCATCCATCCCATCATTATTTTTATCATCATATGTACCGGCTGAGTCAATAAAATAATTATTAAATTGATCTGGCAATAAGTTTTGATGTATAGAGTTAATTTTATTTTTACCTGTTTCCTCTCTTATGATATTCCAAGCAGTTTTGGTTGGATTATTGCTTTCATCAATAAGTTTAGCATTATGACAGGCCCTAGTTAATTTCAGGTTTTTCCTATATCTACTTCTCAGCGCTTTATATGCTTTCCAGCCAGAACTATTTTTATCGTCTTTATAACAATCATACATAGATATAACCTCATCTCTCATCTCTTTGAGTTCATTACTAAGCCACTTGCTGCTTTTACATTTTTTTACATGTTTAAGTTTTTCAGGAAAACACTTATCCATAAAATTCTTAAGTGTATTCAAAAATGCATTAAACATATCACTGTCTTGTTGACCATTGTATAATTGTGACCAATCAAACTCACTAATTTGTTTTTTTAGCATCTCTATTCCTTTTTGAGTATGAGGTCTGCACTTATAGGTGGTATTAACTTGACTCTCTTCCGCGACAAGTGAAAATTTAATATTAATTATGCTATGATCAGATAAGTCTATGTCTTTTACTTCAGTGGTAAATAAATTTATATCGTCAATCTTAACAGCTATATTATCAATACATTTATCAATTCTTGTGGGCTCTTCCACTAGAAAGGTCAATCCATATGATGAAAAAAGATTTACAAGTGAATTATACTTATTACAAGAATGATCTAAAAAATTTATATTCCAATCAGCTGCAATAGCTATAGGAATCCTTTTATTATTAACTTTATGCAAAAGTTTGTCAATGGTCTCAAGGAACTCACAGAAGTTATTTCCTGGAGGTCTATACAAGCACACAAAAATCATTTTAGGGTTGTGGAGTTCAACCGCTGCTATTTCGCAAATACCTTCTTTGGATAACTTAGTAATGTTAGTTAAACATCTATATTCTAGTCCATTCCTTACAGAAATCATAGCACCTCCATTTTTCTTTAAAACTCTGTTGAATATGGAAGCAGTAGAGAAATATGAACAGCGTATGCATGAAGTTTAGTTTATTTATGGCATTGCTTTCAGTTATGGAAATTTTAATAAACTTTATGGAAAAATAATAAACAGTTATGGAATACAATATAATTGTGCGAGAGACACCTAGGAAATGTAACAAGCAAAATGCAATGCTACATCTGGGAACTGTTCCCAGAAACTCGGTAGTATCAAATGATATATGTTTTGCTTGCCATGCATGATGGCGGTAAGAGAGCACCGCTCGTCTCTGGTAAGTACTTCACATTATATTCTTCGGAATTAATTGAAGGTCAGAGTGAGTTCAGGCTCTGTCGGCGCCCTGATGAGTTAGACGTAACGAAACAGAGTGGGACATGACATTATGTCGAGCCATCAATGATGACGAATGTCGAATGATGGAACAGTTCCCAGATGTAGCATTGCATTTTGCTTGTTACATTTCCTAGGTGTCTCTCGCACAATTATATTGTGTCAACTATTCATGTTTTGCAAAACTCGGTAGTATCAAATGATATAAGTTATGGGATAAACTTTCAGTTATCCAATTAAAAGGAAATGAGGAGAAGATTTTTTAGGCACATGAACAAAGGAAGGGAGGCCTCGTCCACTTCAAGAAAATTTGCCCTCTATGACCAAGTAGTTTTCAGAGAAAGTCCTTTAAAGTGTGTGAAACACTTCTGGGATTGGTTTACCCCCCCCCCCCTCCTCCCAACATTATTCTCTTAATTAGCATTAAGAGAATAACCAAGAAAATATCAGGGCTAAAGATCTAAGCATAGCAAAACTATGACTTAAAAATTATGCTAACACCAAAAATAGTGGATAACAAATGTTCCCACTCGCGGGTCAATCCTTGTGGGATTTCACTGTATTTTTGTAAATATTTCTATGTTTGTTTTTGTAATAAGTTTATACGTGAAATATATTTTCGAATAATAAAAAAAAAACTATTACAAATGGTTAGGGGAAAACACAACTTTTTATAATGACTGAGTAAGAAAATAAATGCACAAGTATACCTTGTTAAGTTTCCTAATCATTTGATAAAATAATCCAAATTTTATTAATTTCTCTTGGTCTATTCTCATCTGAGCCATATCATATCTAAAATTAAACAACAAGTAAATATTATTTATTATTGTCATTAAATGTAAAGGTTAAATATTTAGGGTTTATTTTAGGGCCATTTTTTCAACACTATTTCTCATTAAGTTCCGATGACGGCCAGATTATAAAATAATAATAACACAACAATACTTATACTGTAATAACTTAAGTGAAAATATTCAAAGTCCTAAAACATTCTTGTAGTTTACAAGAATGTTAAAACACACTTACTAATACAAGGTCCGGCAGGGAGGTATGGATGATTTGAAAAATAGCACACACTCATTTTCTAATGAAACTAAATTTTATTATTTCAGTGTGTACCTTGGATGATGCCATTATGAAAATTAAAGAGGAAAAAAATAAAACATTGATTATGTACGAAAAAATAACATCTGATAGTGGTGTCCGTTTTTGTCCACACACTCCTGTGTAGACGTTATGAGAAGTTGTTCGTACTCTTATGTAGCATTGGACGTGGTATTGCTCAAATTTCCTGAGTTATTGCTTTATTCAGAGCTTCAAGTGTACGTGGTTTGTGTATGTATACACGTGATTTGAGGTAACCCCATAAAAAATAGTCACAAGGTGTCGTCAGGTCAACTTCTCACACGTCTACAGGAGTGTGTGAACAAAACCGACACCACTTATCACATGTTATTTTTCGTACATAATCAATGTTTTATTTTTTTCCTCTTTAATTTTCATAATGGTATCATCCAAGGTACACACTGAAATAATAAAATTTTAGTTTCATTTGAAAATGAGTGTGTGCTATTTTTTTACATCATCCACACCTCCCTGCCGGACCCTGTATTTGAATTACAATTGGCATTGTGAATTGGCTTTTGACAAACAAAACTGATTTTTGGTATAATATGACAGTATTTATAGACAATTAAGTTAATTTGAGATTAACTAATAATGTATTAATAATAATTATTTTAAACTTTGTGGAGATGAAAAGTGTTCTGGGTAATAAGGATTCTATTAACTTTATCTTATTTCCACTTTTAGCAAATTTTACCGTTATATTATTATCTTAGAATAATACTATATATAGAAGGAGCACAGGACCGTAAACACAATGTAATTCCACTGATAACACGAAAGCCAGTTGACTGGTGCACCTAAGTAATGCTGCCAACCTGACAACAAAACATTATTTTAAATATTTGTCATAAATATCTATTAATGAAGAAAGATTGTAAAGAACAAATATAGTAACTTAAAACACCTGCTGAGTATTTAATAAAACCGGTCTTAGATGGCAAAAGGGTGGCGGAATACAAGAATCTACATTTAGTTGACGAGGACTTCTTATTATATATAATTTTAATAAATACATTAAACTACAATTTAAAATGCTTTAAATAGTGTAATGCACCGATATTTATATTAGTATTTTATGAATAATCAATCATTTATTATTAATAGAACATAACAATTCAGCAACCGGAAGTATTGCCAACTTTTTTTTAGAAAATTGTATATAGTTAGGGTGGCAGCATTACTTAGGTGCACCAGTGAACCGCCTTTCGTGTTCTCAGTAGTGCTCCTCTCCTTCTATGTATAGTATTATTCTAAGTATATGCCAATCGATAATATTAGCACTAAAGCTGGAAATAAAATTTACCTTCCTAGTGTTAACCATATATAGTCCTACAATAAGTCTAAAAATTGCAATCCGATCTGACTAATTTTTAAGGTTACGTAATTTTTTAAAATTTTTGCTGAATCATTATTGTAGGTGAATGACATCATAAACAATCCAAAGATAATAGAGCTCTGGACGTTAATAAGGTTGATTTTTGTAGCAACTTTCATTCTAATCTGAAAGAGTGTTCAAAAGTTATCATGTCCCATAGAAAACGGCTAGGGACAAAAATCTTGTACAAACACGCACACACACATGTTGGCCAAAAACAAACTACACATATTAGAACAAACTGAGCATGCTTACAATGATTGCATTAACTGCACAGGTCTTAAATTTAGAGGTAAACTTACCTTCCAAGGAAAGGTTTCCTTTTTGTAGGTTATAAACAAATCGTGAAAAGTAATAATATACGTTGAAGTCATCATATCCTTGTTACATAACCTGCGTTTTGCACTATTAGCAATAAACATGCTAAGGAAGGTAAGTTTGCTCTTATTTCTTTATGCTAACTGACCCCTAATATCCAGGGGTCAGTTAAGTTCCCTTACACACACTTACTCGTCATCCTCTTTACTCAAGACAAGATCCTTAAGTGGGGTTTAAACTAAGTTTAAACCTTTGTGGCTCAACAGTCATGTCTTTTGGTATGTAATAACAATCACCATTACACTTTTATTACTAACCTATAGTATACTAACCTTCTCCATAAAAAATACAAACTACAAACCTGAGACAGATATCTTTGACAGTTGCACCATGGTTCAGAGAGCAATAAACTTTTAAAATATCTTTAATACTAGCTAGTAAACCTCCTGAAACAAGGAAACTTATCAACAGGTGATGATTTAACTATGATAATCTAATTCCTATTGGAGCCAGAGCTATTTCATCTATACTTATTTAGCACTATCGTTTCATCAGAAAGTGACTATCTACATCTTGGAAACTTATAAAGGTACCGCGATGAACCAGCCCGAATTTTTTTAGGAAAAATTTAACTTTGCGGTCGAGTTGCGGGCTTCACCTACTTTCTGAGACTAACTTCATTTTAAGAGTTAGGTATAAAGATTTTTTATTTGCAAGAGCTCTAAAACAAAGAAGAATGGAGCAAACAGAATCAAAACATTTCTAAACCTATTATTCACATTACTTTAAAAACCTGTCAAATACAAAGAGACTAATACTATAGTATTAGTCTCTTTGGTCAAATATAAGCATTATTTGAGCTTTAAATTAGTATGCAAAGCCAACTTTGGAAGGATGAGCATGAGCATATTTTGAAAGAATATGGGCATTTCTTGAAAAATCCATTCAACAAGTTCCAGAGTGACTGTCAACAATAGATAGAATGCCTCTTTATCTGGTTTCTCTAATAGTGTTCGTAAAATTTTATAACAGTCTTTTTTCTCTTTTTACCCTTAATCTAACATATTTTTTTTTTCAATGCGCAGTCTACGTGCCAAAAGCAATATAAACAACGCTTAGTCTTACCCATTATGTTTTTCCAGGCATTAAAATATTCATCAGCCAATTCTGATAAAGACATTAGGCTTGAAAACATCATTAATTTTAGACTTGATGCACAAAAAACATATTTCAAGACAAACTGTGTCACTTCTATTGCTTACTGAGAAAGCACAAGGAAATCCTTTCCTATCTTGGTGTAAGGTTTATAGAGCATGGACATGGAATTTATACTTGTTCAGGGCGTGTGTAACATCAATACACAAACAATCTGACACACAAAGTTTCAATAAATAAATAATAAATAATTATAATCAAAGTCATCATAATCTAAAGAAAATCGTCTTTTTTTAGACTAGGATAGGTAGAGCACACCTCTTTTTGTCTTTTGTAAAACAAAACGTCTTGATCTAGTTTTTGCACCCATGCGTCTATGCTAATGTCATCAACCCTGTGCCCCACTACACAATCTTGCAAATTAAATTCTTTTTCTATACTTTTATGGTCTTTTCGTGCAAGCAAATCTTTCCTTTCGAGACCAGACACGGTTATTTCCTCCCTGTTATGGTTCAAAATGTTTAAAAATGGTGTATTCATAGCAATTTTGGATGCATTAAGTTTCCTCTCATCGTCAGTTAAAATTACACGTTTTAGCTCGGTGCCATGTCCTACGCGAGTTTCAACAAATTTCACTCTAACTGACCTATCTTCAAGCATCTTATGGCTGAATGGCTTTGTTTTAGATTTGCTAAATTTTGTTTTAAATTAGACAGGTCATAAGGAATTGAAACAAAGAATTTCTACCTATTAGTGTAAAATGAAGCCCTATTCCATGAATATATAAACTCTAATTATCCCTAACAAAGGTAGGAAGAGAATAGGTAGAATTGTTACAGGAAATGAAAGTAGAGGAATAAAGAACAAAACTAAATTTCTGGAGAACGATACCAAGACATCTCAAACAAGTTCTGGTGAATTTAGCGGGAGGATAACTTTATTAACTAAGTTACATAATGACTATAAATAATAATAACTATGATTGTAAGAACTATTCAATAATTGCATACCTTGAACTGAAACCTCTGATACACAAAGGGATTGAAGTTGCTTATCAACTAAAAGTCTTCTAATAGCAGGTGTGACAACATAACAGTTGCATTCATCGTATTCTGAAATTAATTTCACTACGCCATCATTACTAGAAACAAATGATGTAACTCTTTATAAGGTATAAGAAACGGAATTTTCACAAAGTTTTAAATAGTTAAAATTTTATTTTAGGAATCTGTTTGGAGATGTTTAGGGATAGTTGTACCAATAAGTTATATTTCAATTACATTGTTTCATTCCAGTTCTGCCTTTTTCTACAATAGTGGTATCATTATTAGATCAAGATGATCTAAATAATTATCTTGAAACCATTGCTCCTCCTGGCTTTGATGAGGATCAAGTCTTCTTCTCTGATGACTCAAATCTGATCCACACAAATAAGGACTTAAATGCTTTAAGGACAATCGCCGCAGAGAGACTAAATAAAGTCAATGAATGGCTAGAAGCTAATAATTTTGAAATAAGCCATGAAAAAACACAGAGCATTACCTTTACTCTTAGGAATACAACTGAAAAAACCCAGTAAAACTTCTAGGGATCATCTTGGACTCCAAGTTAACTTGGAAATAACATATAAATATGGTTCATAAAAAAGTTTCTTCATATATTTATGTATTAAGAAAGCTGTGTAACTCAATACCTCTAGAGATATCTCGTTTGGTTTATTTAGCCATGGTGCAGAGCAGGCTGGCCTATGCAATCATATTATGGGGTAATGCCAACATTTCAAGCTTATTGTTACTACAGAAAAAATGTATCAGGATCATTACTAAATCCAAGCATGATGATCATTGTAAAGGATTATTTAAAAAGCAAGACCTAATGACCATTTATAACATGTATATATATATATAATGTACTACTGTATATAAATATTAATTTAAATAGTTTTAATGTAAATAGTCACTACCATGGGTACCACACTAAAAATAAAAATATATCAGAGATTCCTTCTCATCGCTTAAGAAAATCGAAAGTAGGTCATAAAATTCTTGGAATTAAATTATTCAATTCCCTTCCCTCTAATATAAAATATATTGAGTTTAATCTTTTTAAACTCAATATATTTTATATTGTTACTATATATTTTAACATGTTACTCATATTATGACTTGCAACTAAAAATTGGACAAAGTTTTTCATGCCCACAGTACACTAACATATTTACATTAGAAAGCTTAGGAATCTTACAATCTCTTACATATATAAAAACATTACAAAATACTCAAAACAAATACACTATTGCTTGCGACAACCAAGGAATACTTACAAAACTATCCAACATTTCACTCACTTCCAAAATAGATCACATATATATGCATATCCTACAAGAAATAAACGAACTGACCAAACAGTACAAACAAATAGACTTTATATGGGTAAAATCACACTCTGGAGTCCAGGGAAATGAACAAGCTGATCTCCTTGCAAAAAATCCAACAAGATCATCAAACTATAAAATACCTGCAAGTGATCTTATATCAGTATCAAAAAAGAAAATGCTAGAAGACTGGAACACCAAACTCAACGAAGAACCAGAAAAGGGGAAAATTTTTAAAGAAATCATCAAGATAGTTCCCCCTAAACCTTGGTTCTGGAAATCGAGACTGTCAAGAAGAGATATTGTCTGCATAAACAGATTAAGAAGTCAACATGCCAGATGCATTCAATATCACTACAAGATTGGGTTAAGCGACTCCCCAGCATGCCACTCCTGCCCGACAATAGACGAAACAGTAGAACACATCCTACTAGACTGCACAAAATACAAGACAGAACGGACAAATTATATCAAGATGTCAAACTTCAAGATATCAAGACAATACTGAAAAAATCAAGACTCTGCTCTTCTCAAAATTAAAAAATATAATAAATACACTCAAATTCGTAAATAAATTAACTATTCCCCTAGCCTCAAAAAAAAAAATCTAGAGACCAAACCTTAACAGTTTAAAACCCCCAAACGTAAAAAAAAAATAATAACATAACCTTTACACCCAGGACCCGCGTGTCCGATCAACCTGATTGAGGTTTTCTGTGGTTTCCCTCAATTTACAGGCGAATGCCAGGTTGAATCATTAAAAGTCAGTCCACAGACTGCATAGGCAACCTTTTTGAAACTCCTGCAAACTACCTATACAATATAATCCTATTCAAAACACCACCAAAAATACCTTTTGACAATCCCCCCCCCAAAAAAAAATAAACAAATAAATAAAAAATAAAATACCCAAACCAAAAAATATAAATTATCCTTGACCCAAACAAACCCCCTCACACACCCCAAAAAATAATCAAAATTTATACCACAAAAATAACAAATAAATAAATAAAATAAAGAGGCACAAATTACCCTAATCAATAAATATAATATGGCTCCGGTATACACAAAATAAATATTGTATTACTTTTGCCAATAAAGAACTTGTTTAAAAAAAAAAAATAAAAAAGAAATAAAATCCTTGTTATTAGAAAACCCACTTTACACACTCAAAGAGTGGTTCCATTTTGTAAAAAACTATAAATAAGTAATTTCTTTTCTTTTATTATTTTTAATGAATTTTTCTGACTTTTTTCTATTGTGCAATTTTTGTATCTTAATGAAAACAATAAAGTTCTTGTTCTTGTTCATGTATTGTATGATCTTTACGAGTTAGCCAACTTATCTTCCTTCTTCTAGCCGTAGCTCTCTGATAAAATTAGTGTTGAGGTGCCACGAGAATTATGTATATATTAATATACATGTAATGTATATAGTAAGGTACAAAGACATTGTGGTGATACAAAAGATATCAACCTTAATATTGTTAAATAAACTTAGTTTATGAGATAAAGAATCTGTCATTACAAGGACAGTTGAAGTTCCGCAGCCAGGGAAGGGGAGAAGGGGAAGGGGAGAAGGGGAAGGGGAGAAGGGGAAGGGGAGACGACAGTTAGGGAAGTGTTAGGTAAGGTAAGGTATGTTGCTAACCAACAAATATTTGTCTATTTTTATTTGTTTTACTTTGTCAAATTTGTGACAGGATTACATTGAAGTTTATAAGAAACTGTTTTCTAATAATTAGATTAAGAAAAGAAAAAAGCATGCTTCCACAGCACGGCAGCAGAGACTTGGTACTAAAAAAAGAATAAATCACATTAAGAGTCAGTCTCATTAAATATTTGAGTATCTTGCCATATTACTGCCAAAATAAAGTAAAAAAATAAGTTACAATAAAACAAATTGGAAAATATCGGGTCTTTAAGATTGGCTTTAAAAATAGGTTGATCAATACGGCTCAAGATATTCAGGAATTTTAAAATGCGTATCAAAAATCAAGAGATCAAGCTTTAACTCTTTTGTCAAAACTTAAAAAATTGGGGAACAATAACAAAATTTAAGAGAACGTTTACGCAAAATTTCATTGTTTGATGAAAACATTGTTGCTAAAAAGGCTAGATTTGAAGGTGAGGAGGAGGAAGCGATGAATTCAATACTCGATTCAGAAGATGTACAATGTAATTTAGACACGTATTTACAAACCAATCAAATTCCAACTATTGGCTTAAATTGTACACCAAAATCGCCTCTCCCCTTTTCATCACAAATAAAATTAACTAATATAGTTTTATATTACAGAGTTTTGCAAAACATGAATATAGTTGAGACCATTCATCTGTCGGCAACCTGATAAGTTGGACGTAACGAAACAGAGTGGGACATGACATTATGTCGAGTCATCAAGTATGACGAATGTCGAATGATGGAACAGTTCCCAGATGTAGCATTGCAATTTGCTTGTTACATTTCCTAGGTGTCTCTCACACAATTATATTGTGTCAACTTTTATTTAAAAAATTAATATAGTATATAATTTTCTTTTTTAAGTTTCAATTTTCAATCATCAGAATGAATCAATTTAATTTAATTTTCTTTTGTTGTACTCCTTTTTTTATATTTAAAAAAGTATGTTTTGCCTTCTCTTTTGTATAAGCTTTTGTGTGTATGCTTAAAAACAAATAAAGTTATTTATTTATTATTTATATTGTGTCAACAAAATTAACTAAAATAGAAATTAAAAAAATTAATGATAATGTTTTGGAATTTCAATAATTTTGGAAAATCTTTGAAAACGCTGTTCATAATAATAGTACTTTGAGTGATGTTGAAAAAATATTGTTATTTACAAAGCTTATTGACAGATGACGCGGAAAATAGTATAGCTCAGTTATCTGTCACAAATGATTATTACAATAGCTGTAACTTTGTTAAAAAATCGTTTTTAGAACGTAACGTTGGTCAGAAATGAACTATATCGAATGAAGATATAAGGTACGGTAAGGTTTCTTTCGCAATTTGCCAAAATCGAATAATTACGTCCCACAAATGAGGAAAACCTTTGATGAAATGGAGCAGTTGATTCGATCTCTTCAAGCTATGGGTGAGGACGAATCTCACAACTCATTTATTTCATTAATTTTATCAAAATTTCCCACAGAAATAACTCAAAAAGTGGAGGAAATCAAATTACTTCATTCTCCCTTATTACCATTAACTTTAGGGCATGTTGGTAACTCTAGTAACGATAATAAATCTGAGGAAGATCTTTTAAGGAACTGTCTAGAGTTTTTATTAAATTTTAAACAACAATTATGGGAAGGTACATCTAGATCTAGTTCGGACATTTCAACACGGAAAATAAAAGTTATGACATTAATAATAAAACAAATCATTTCTAATTTTTAAAAAAGTTAGTAAAGCATGCTTCAACAGCAAGGCAGCAAAAGTAGAAAAAAGAAGATATTTTTTCTTCTTTTTTTACTTGGTACTAGATAAAAGAAGATAACGCATTGAGTGAGTCTCATTAAATATTTGAGTTTATTTACTAGTTTATTATTGCACAAAGAAATAAAGTGTCATTATTGCAAAAGGTAATGTCATTATTGGCGTGATGAGTGCCCCTTTAAAGACCAACCTGCAGTTTGTACAGATTGTAAAAGAGCTGGCAAAAATTCAGCACCTAGTGTGGACTCAGGTGAATGCCCAGCCTATAGATGGGCTTATAAATAAAATAATTGAAACATTGACTTCGGTACCAGTTAAGAACCAGCCTAGCATTGGGGGAAAATGGTGGTAGAAGCATTAACGATATGAATAATCTTCAAAAACAAACATCAATAAAGGAAACAAGTAATAAACAAACTTCATCTGAACCAAATCAGGTTCAGCCATCAACAGGTAAAAATAACCTTGAAAAAAAATTTAGAAATTTTAACAAATGCAGTGAATACAATGCAAAAACAAATGGCAGATCTACTTCAAAGCTTGAACTTCAATAAAATAGGAATTGTCAATAATACTTCTGATTCCTTCGATAAAATAGGATATGACTTGCATTATACAAAAAAATTGTGAACCAAGTGGCTGATAGTTCAGCCACTTGGCTGAACTAGATGTCATGCTCTTAGAAATGACCATTTAAACTTGGAATCAAGGGTTAATCCCATTGTACAAAATAAGATTTGTACCTATATTAGTATTGCAGGATGTCCTACTCAGAAGGAAGATCCATTATTAATGGATCTTAACAAATTCCTCAGATCCATTATTAAAATCCAAGGATTTTAACAGATCCATTATTAAAAGAATCTGGAACAAAGTCATTAATATATTAAACAAAACAGAGATAAATGTGGTAGCTGCGGACATCGAAGAGTGTTATCCAATACCATATACTATTGATAATAAAGTCCCTATCCAAATAATCTTAATAAAGCCCCTATAATTGAAGTTAAATTCTACAAGTCAGCATTAAAAACTGCAGTCAAGGATTCCAAGAAGAAGCTTAAAATTAAACCTCAGGCGTATGATGGTGTAACAATATAAATGGTGTTATATATTAATGATAAATTGACTCCAAAACACAAACAATTTCTTTGGATTGCAAAAAATGCAAAGTCTGTCTGCAATTACAAACATGTTTGATAATAATAATAATAATATATTTATTTGAACAGATACACATATTTACATGTTTTGCTCTTGTCAAAAGTTAGCAATTACAAAGAGAAAAAAAAACATTTTTTAACAAGATAAAAATTAAAAATTAAATAACAATATTTTTACTTAAAAATTCATTAACTGAGTAAAATATATTCTCACTTAAGTAAAGCTTTAAATTATTTTTAAACTTCTTACTAGGGAGTGCTATCGTTTCTTCTTTAAGCTTATTTAATATTTTAATTCCAATATATTGTCGAGAAGTGCTGGAGAGTTTGAGGCGATGGCATGGTAAGTTAATTTTATAAATACTTTGGTAGAATAGCTATGATTTTTCTTGGCTAGCTCATTATATACTCACTGTGAACTTCAACTGCCGCTGCTAATATAATATAGCAGGTAAAGTAAGTACTTTAAGTCTCTTAAAAAAAGGAATGCAGCTTTCATCCCCACTTGGCCTTACAAATTGCTCTAGACTGGGATCTCACTATAGTAGATCTAGTTTGATCATCAAATGGAAAAATTTACATGAGGAGGACGGACACTTTAAAAAAGATTGAGGTAAAATCATCTCTTGATATTCCGGCTCCTGAAGTGTATAACCAACGCACCAATCAAGACCTATTAATCAACCAAAGATACAAATAATAACACTCCTCAATCTCAGAAAATACATCAACTTTACAACAACATAAATATATCAAACTCACCACTAAACTCGCCAAATTTCTGTGGCTCTGCCACACCATGCTCAAATTCAGGTATGACATATAACCACTAATCTTCAACATTTATAATTCTTTTTATTTATCTTTTTTTTAACAATATGGCAGAAAAAGTTTTAAGACTTCATAACACTTATGAATCTATATCTGCTTTTAACCATCTATCGAAGACTCAATCACTAGACTTAGATATTATTCATTTAAATATCAGGGGTGTATCAACTAACCTAGATCAGTTTATAGTCAACTTAGAAACTTTAAATAACAAACCATCCATCATTATTCTTACAGAAACTCATCTTAAGGAAAATCAAACTTGCTCCATATCAAACTATCAGGCCTATCACTTTCATGCTTTACACTCATCTTATGATGGCATAGTTATTTTTATAAACATATATCTCAAAATTTCAAGGAAGGAAAGATTAGATTAAATCAAAAGACTTATCCTACAAACATTCTTAAAAAATATTCTATGTTTGACTGTAAACCCGCATCTACCCCCATGGATGCGAACTTTGACTATTCTAGTCTAAAGCAACCTGAGTCTCAAAATAAGAATTTAGAAAATCAATGTAGAAAACTCATTGGATCTTTAATATATGCTATGTTGGGTACACGACCCGATCTATGTACCTCTGTGGGTTTCTTGAGCAGGTACCAAAATTGTGCTTCGGACATGCTATGGTCTGCTCTTAAAAGAGTTCTCAGATATATTAAAGGTACACTTCATCTGGGCCTTGAATTCAACAAAAATAAAACTTTTGCTTTGTATGGTTATGTAGACTCAGATTGGGGTGAAGACCATTCCGACTGAAAATCAACGTCAGGTATAATCTTGTTTGTCTTTGGTTGCCCGGTAATGTGGCTGACTCGAAAGCAATCATCTTCAGCTCTACTGAAGCTGAATATATAGCTTTGAGTGTTGCAACCAGTGAGTCATTATGGTTAAGATCAATTCTAAATGATTGCTTTGTAAAAGTACCCCAATTTGTTCTATTCAGTGATAACCAGTCGGCTATCACTATTGCAAAAACCCCTGACAGTCATAAAAGACTGAAGCTTGTCGATATGCTAAAAAAAATGATTGCGTATCATTTTATTAAAGAAAATATGTCTAATGGCGACCTCTGCTTAAAATATGTCAGCACAAATGAACAGGTTGCTGACACCCTTACCAAAATGCCTCTTGGAAAAGCCAAATTCAAATATCATAAGAACCAAATTGGGTTAACACCACAATATTGATAAATTTTTGTCTAAATTATCTTTTATGTTTTATTATACTTCCCAATGCTAAATAAAAATTTGCTAAATGTAATATTTAAATCTGTATCACATTGAGGGTGGGTGTTGTTGTTGTCGTGGCGCTTACGTCTTAGCATGCAATGTGATCTAATGCCTAACCTCTATTATCTTTTTTTACTAACCTCAGTTAAAATATTCGTCAAATAAAACTTATTATTAAAAGTGATTTCCGTTAGTTATTATTACATTATTTCCCTATAATTATAAACTCAAATTTAATGTGCACTGTAATTATATTTGTAAATTTATTACCTATCTTACATTTGTTTTGTTTAAATTAAAAAAGTTTGCCAGTTAAAAACTAATGTTGATATACTACCATGCAATGTTTGTTAGTAAAATCCTGTATGGGCTAATTCTCATAAAATTTATACCAACCCAATATGTGGGAATTTTATACTTGAGGGGCCCGGTTAGTATATCTCGGTTTAAATATGGATTTTGCAACCTTCAAGTTTCTTTTTGGTTACTCAAAATCTTGGCATGTAAAAAAGTAATAAAAGTTTTTGAAACGTGTATTTGTGTGCTTTAATTTTTCCTTACTTTAAATGCTTAATTTTTAAGTCCTTTGGAGTTTATTAACATTTCGGCAACCGTCACAGGACATTTCCGTTTTACAAAACATTTTTTTTTTTCATTCAAGAATGGCCGACGGGCAAGAACGCCAGGTTCTTAAAACAATTTTTTTATAAGGGAGTAGAAAAACTGGAGTCTCTCATTAAAGAAAGGTTAGAGCACAAAGAGTTATTGATTCATTCATCAGTTTTGGAAAATAAGTTTCAAAAAATATCAGCTTCGTCGGAAGCAGAAGTAGAAATACTTGTAAAGAAAGGCTGCTCAGATCAGGAATTGACTGATGAATATGAAAAAATAAGTAAGATAGAATTAACATTCCTGAAGACCAAAAGTCAAGTGGAAGAAAAGAAACCATCGACTGCAGAAACAAGAGCAGGTAACTCTAATAACTTAAAATTACCCAGGATTAGTATTAGAAAATTCGATGGGGAGATTAAAAACTGGATTGGGTTCTGGGCTCAATTTTCACAAATTCACCATGATAATGTGTTGAAGGACTCCTTTCTTTGTTTGCACAGAAATAAAAAATATCTGTGTGGGAGATGTTCAATAAGCTTGACACACAGTTGAAAGCCTGGATGTGACAAGCAAGAAGTACGCAGCAATTTTGTTTCCGTTGGTGGAATCCATAATTCCCGATGGCACTTTTAAGGTATGGCAAAGACCTCAAAGAAACCATCAATGAAAGAATCATCTGTCTCTTTGACGGAGCTTATGTCTTTCCTTAAGGTTGAGGTTGAAAAAGAGATGTAATTTTTTTTTTATTTATGTATTTTTTTTAATTTATAATTTATTTATTTATTATTTTATTATAATTTATTTATTATAATTTATTTATTATAATTTAAAATTTTGTATATTATTGATTTTTTGTATTCTCTAATTTTGTATTTACAAATATATGTGTGTATGTGTATGTATGTATTTATTATTTTTTGTACACCTAGTATAACTTAAGCTTTTATTACTTACTTAAAGACCCCCACACTCAGGAATACCTTGTGGGATTTCACTTTGTACATATTTTGTTTATAATACTTGTTTTACTTTTGTATCAATACTTTTTTTTTAAGTAAAGAGATTTGAAAAAAAAGAAGAGAGTCGATTGAAATTGCATCTGAGTGACCCGAAACCTCCTTCACTAATAGATAAGAATGAAAATACTAATGACAGCCCCAGCAGCATCATTCATTAGTAGCAGCAGCTCTAGCAATTCACCAAGGCCTAATCAATCATGCATGATAAGTCTTATCATAATTCACAAGACTGTGGTCGTGCCATCGACATGTCCTTAGATGAAAAAAGGCTCTCGTTAAAAGAAAAATTACTACGATGCTAAAACAATATCATGTGATAGCTAAATGTAAAAGCTTTGTTAGGTGTGTCCTGTGTAAAGGGCTGCACTTCCCTATTATGTGTGAGGAGAAAAATAATGCTGTAGAGAAAACTACCATTGGTATGGTTTGGTAAGCTTACCAAACCATACCAAGGTGCAATATGAAGTAGTTTGTAATATTGTATTTTCATTTTATATTTTATATTTGTTAAACTCTGATGATGACTAATTTTTAGTCAAAAGCTTAGTTATTATTATATATTAAAAAATAAAGGACTTTTGTGTAACTAATCTGTTTTTATTTATATATTTTTTTATAAGTCCACAAATAAGAAACTTTTTAAAGAAATTATTATTAAGTATCTTTCTTTAAACAAAAATTTAAAAGAAAAAGGGGTTTATTCAACAGATTTTGTGTTATGTAACTCTAATGAGGTCTCGGAAGATGTTGAAATACTCTTGGCTGATGTGTGGTTGAAAATAATCACCCCTGAATATAGTGGTTGGGCCTGATTTATTTGCTGTCAGAACAAAATTAGGATGGACGATGTTGGGGACAGCTTACCAAGAAGAAAGTATTACATTGAAGTTAACAATACTACCATTTTTGTTCCACTAGTCAAGACTTTTAAAACGATGTATCATTTATCCAGATTGAACAACTTTTTATTTTTCCAAAATTTGTGTGATGAAATGGGTGAATTTTGAAAATTTTTATTTTAATTTTTTATGGAATAACTGTCTCAGGGGAACAATTAAACAAATTTATGAAGAATACTTTTTTCTAAAGGTCAAAATTAAGCCTACTTTACTCTTCACCCATTTTTCAAAAATTGCAGTTTTTAAGTCTACCGTCAAATAAACAAAAAATATGAAAACACGCAGGATATAAACAATAGTTTAAAAACACGCAGGAGCTTTTATCAAGAGTGTATTTTTTTTTTTGAAAAATGAAATTTTTTGTCATTTACATGTATAGGCAACCCCATCCGGGGACACACTGTATATATATATACATACATACATATACATACATACACACCCACATACATACACAAACATACTAACTAACATTTGTATGGTATTTTTCTTGAAGAGAGATTATATCTTGATTTTGATTTAAATTAAAGGGGGCATTTGTTGATTTTAATGTAAATATTAATGGGTACCCCCCCCCCCCTCCTGTCAGTAAGAGTAAGTCTGCGTTTAGTACTTTATTTTTATTATGTATAACCTCCCTTCTGTTACCTTGAGATCTCGTATTTTGACTTTGAATTCATTCGTCCAGAAATATGTAATCAGTTTTTTATAATTAATATATTATGTATACCTATCGTTATATAGTATTTTGTTGGTTTAATTTTGTAAATAATTCATTTTAGTCACTTAACTCTAACATTTTTTTCATTTATTATTTAATTTATTAATTTATCCCATCAAAAAAACCTTAAACTTATTAAGACTAGATAGTGTTTTGTTTAAATCATTCAATTTTGATTGAATTTTCTTAGTTAAAAAGAATGAGTATGAAATTTGTTTACTTTAAAAAATATAAATAGCTTGTAGTTTAATTTTTCTATCAGGTATGTTTAAGATTAGTATTATTTACTATAGGTGTGATCTCTGCGGAAAGAGCCGTCTTTCAATGACACAATATATTTATTTAATCATTCATTCTAAAATAAAAATAAAAAAAACGTACTTATGTATAAGCTGATCCCTTATGTAATAATAATTAAGTAACCAGCAACCCTCCTCCTGACGTCCAAAATATGGACCTGGAGTAGGCTGTTTCTTGATTTTTAATCAATTGTAAGAAAAATATTATTTTTGTACAAATAAACAGTATTCTATTCTATTTTATTCTATACTATAGGTGTCTGCAGACATTGCATATGTTGTTTCTTAATTAAACATGATAGACTTTAAGGTCAGAAAATTCAGGCTTTATTCAAACTAACTTTGAACTTTTTCAATATATTGCCAAACATTGATATTAAAAAGTATTGAATATGGTAAACGTATGGTATATCTGGTTTCTTTAGTTATAATCAAAATAAGAACTATGCAAACAAAATTGACAGAATTCATTTTATAACAAAGGCAACAACAGCGCGTCATTAAATAGTGCTTGGCAAGTCAGACAGCCTGTAGTGAAAAATCAAATAATAAATGAAATAAAAGTTGAAACTAAACTTACACGAGGCTATGAAGACAAGATTTAACTTGAGACAACTCAGTACTGGAGAAATTAGCTATTTTCTCTACATTATTTAACCCATCAATGTGTTGGATCACCTAAAACCAAATTAATCCTCTGAGTTACAATATTTCAATAAGACAATGTTAATTGAATTTGATCAAAGGCAATAAAGTCCAAGGAGACAAATGTTCTATAAGGTTCAGACTAAATCTGAGATAGTAAACTAATTAGATCGAATGTGATTTTGCTGCAGCGGTTGCAACATGGCTGTCAAAACAAACAGATTCAACCAATAAGATTTCTTTAGTTAGTAGACCTAATGACATGGAATCAAATAATGTTTCTTTGATTCCATTCATCAATGAAAGTAGATGTTTGTTGTTGTAATATCGATTTATACATTGACATAGACTTATATCGATAATTGCAATATGTCTTCGTCGTCTCTTACTACTATTACCTATTCAATTCCTAAGTATTTAAAGTGTAATACTTTAACATGATGACAGCCGTGAGTGTTAAATGTAAATGACTCGTAGGGATAGAAAAAAGAAGAAAACCACGAAAATGCAGGGCGAACGAAATGAGGGTATGAAGGTCAAGCCAATGACTTGGATGGCGTCGCTTCAACCACTTAATTTTCAAGATTCCAGTCTAGCCGACGTGAGGAAGAACTGGTTCCTTCAATTTAAGCTATTTCTAATAGCATCAGGTCAGGATAAATTGGCAGATATGCAAAAAAATCATATGCTCCTACACTACTTGGGGGCTGCCGCTATACCGGTGTTCAACTTGTTAGAAAAAAATACAGTTTTTCTAAGATGGTTACTTTCTCACCAAGATAAGTCTCAAAAGCAGACTAACATCAGTCCAGTGAGACCTAATAATGATCTAAATATCAATAACAAGTCACCTGGTAACCAGAGTCAAACACCCATAAAACAAGTCTTCACCTTGTCAAAGGCCTAAGTCGGAAAATAAGGCTACTGTCCCTTAAGGCTAAGTCCCTTTAAAGTAGAACTGCTAAAATTGTTTTTTAAAACCTTTTTAATTTATAGTTTTACAAATTATGTTTTTACTCTTGATTTTTTAATTTTAATTAAAGTATAATTATTTTTATTTTTGTTAATCACCATATTTGCTTGTTAAAGACTGAATTTTGATAGGTTAATGTTTTCAAAATAAAAATATTTCTATTGTTATTACTACACAAAGATATGATAGCTTAATTATTTAAAATGTGTTGTTTTATATTTTTAGTTTATGTATGTTATTGATAGCTGTTGATGTGTGTCATGTCATTCTGTGTTATGACATTGTATTTTATTAAATTTGTAATGTGTCTTTATAAAATATATTATAGTACGACACACGGCTAAAATCAATTGACAGCGCGCCAAAAATCTGTGAGGGAAAGAATTCTATTGGTTCAGACCGACCCCGCTCTTTCCCCCTCCACCTCATGCCAACCTCGGTATAAAAAAATACCTTTTTCGTAAATAAAATCATAAATTCAATTCAATTCAATTCAAAAAGAAATATATTTCAAAAATTACAAAACTACAGGATTTCTCCCAAAACAGTTTTTTAAAATAATAAAATAAAATAAAATAATACTTCTAAATTAATGTCTACAGATTTCAAAAAATGAAATAAAAGTAAAATTCAAATTATTAGGAAATAAATATAAATAAAAACAAAAAAAAAAACAGAATTCAAGTACTCAGGGTCCAGAAGGCTACAAAAAAAAAATTATAAAACAAAAACAATACAGGTTTAAACATATTTAACATATTTTATAATAAGCATAATTTTGTTCAAACTTATTTCCTTTACACATTATATAATAATAAGCAAAGCAAATATGCCGAATCTTTTATCTCTATTGAAACAGTTATACATAATAATAATTAAATTCATTAGACAACGTAAGTTAGACCTGTTGTTGTCTATGTATGTTTATATGTTTTATTTCACAATTTTATAACAACTATAACAATCAACCCTACAACAAACTAAACAAAGTATTTTTATAAGTACTGATGGACATGTTGAATATGTCAGCATGTTGACAGTGTGAGTTATACAAACTCATCATTTTAATGACAGGGCGTTATTATAACGTTGAGTTCTGGATGCAGGTATGTAAAAAAGCTCTCGCTCTTATAAGTCTCTGTGGAGCATAAAAATTAATTTGTGACAATAATTCACTACTGTTAATATTATTATTTATAAGTTTATATAATACGACCATACTGCTAACTTTGCGTCGAGACTCTAGAGTGTTGTAAGAGAGATCAGTTCTTAAAGTCAAAGTGGGAGTATCTTTAGGACAGTACACACCATGTTTCTTGTAGTAGAGGTACCTGAGGAACCTGTTCTGGACCACCTCAATCTGTTTACATGCTTTCTTGCTACTTGGTGACCATACCACTGAGCAGTATTCTAACTTAGATCTTATTAAAGAATTAAATAATAACTTGATAGCTGTCAAGTTATTAAAGTCGATGGTGTTTCTCATAATAAATCCAAGTAATTTATAAGAGTTATTAATAATGTTATTTATATGTTGTTTAAATGAAAGATCCCTATCAAAAAATACTCCTAAGTCTTTAATACAATTAACTTCAATTATTAACGTGTTGTTTATGAAATATTGAGGAGAAATCCAAGATAATTTGCATGTAAACGTCATGAAATTACATTTCTCTATATTGAGATACATGTTATTTAGGGAACACCAGTTTACCACTCTATCAAGATCTGCCTGAAGTAGAGAGACATCCAGAATATTATTAATTTTTTTATATATTTTACTATCATCCGCAAAAAGGGATATTTTGGAATGCTTCACCACTCCAGGCAGATCATTGATCATGATTAAAAATAATAATGGACCCAGAACAGATCCCTGAGGCACCCCACTGCTGTTAATAAAACAAGCAGATTTGCAATTAAACACCTCAACATAATTCTTTCTGTTATACAAATAACTAATAATAAAATTAATAAAATTTTTTGAAAAATTCATTTTAAACATTTTATTAATTAAAATATTAAGATCCACTTTATCAAAGGCCTTGGCAAAATCCAGATAAATCACATCTGCCCTTCCACTATCTTCAATAGAATCTGATATAAAATTTGTAAACGACAGCAAGTTAGTAACAGTAGATTTCTTAGGTAAGAAACCATGTTGTACCTGTGATATTTCATTATTTACATGAGAAAAAATTTTATCACACAACACATATTCAAATAATTTTGCACAAGAATTGATTAAAGACACCGGTCTATAGTTTGCAATCATGTCTGTTTTTCCTTTTTTGAATATTGGAACTATTATAGTTTGTTTCCACTTAGTTGGAAAACAATCTAATTTAATTGATAAATTAAAAATATGTAAGAGTGGTATCTTAAGGGCAGGTGCACATAACTTTAATATATAAGTAGGGATACCGTCAGGTCCACTAGACTTCTTAGATCTGAGTTTTGCCAAGGCCTTATCAAAGTCATGATCTGAGACAGAGTGTAGGCTAAACATATCTAGAGCAGAGTTATCATTGTCACAAAATAATGAATTTAAGTCAGGAGTAGGTGACTTTCTAGGCTCGTACACTTGAGAAAAATAATCAGCAAAACCCTGAGCAACATCATCACCAACGTAAATGTTTTTATTCCATTTCATTTCCTTCTTATTGGTAACATTTGAACCTTTCTTGGATTTAACAAAATTCCAAAAGGAATTAACATTGTTTTCTACTAAATTATTTTGAATTGAATTTATATAGTCATTATACTCTTCTTTAATTCTCTTTTTAACCCATTTTCTAAGTTGTATGTACTCCTTGTTTTTATTAGATGAGAATTTTCTTTTACGACTCAGTTTATTTTTCAATTTAATGTTAAGAATGAGTTCTTTGGAGTACCAAGAAGGAAATGAAATGGATTGTTTTATTGTTCCTTTGGGGACTTTAAGGTCTAAAATATTATATAATGCATTATAAAAAGTATCGACCGATAAATCAACATCATTTTTTATCTTAAGTACATTACTCCAATTAAAATTTTTTAAATCATTTATCAGGCTTGTGATATCAATTTTGTTAAAATTATAGTAGGAAACATTCAACACAGAGTGATATTTCTTGTTTAACTTGTATTGTAAGGAAATATTGAGAGAGGGATGATGATCATCCTCAGCGACCAAAGGTACACCCCTGGTCACTGAGACCTGACCATCCTCCCCCTCCTCCCACCAGGACCAGGTCTAGAGTTCTATTATTAATGTTCTTAATATTATTATATGATTTAAGACTGTAAAGTAAATTGAATCTATTTAGTGAAATAGTTAAACCTGATCCTCTAGTTAAGTCGTAGAAAGAATCAGAAATTTCTTTTATATTAAAATCCCCCACTACAATGTTGATGTCCCTTCTATTTCTACTTAAGGAATCAAAATGATCAAAAAATGACTCAGCTTCTCTGTACTTGAGTATGGCATGTATAAAGCTGTCACTAAGATAGAAAAACTGTTCATATAAATTCTAACTGAGATAGTTTCATAGTCTGCACAACAATGAACCTCATGTAGACTGGCTGAATATTTCCTTAACACACCTATCATGACACCTCCACCAGACTTTTTACAGCTCACCTGTAGATCTCTATCTCCTCTAAATACATCATACCTAGCATCCATTATCTCACCGTCATAGACACCAGCATCCAACCATGTCTCACTGATAACAATTATATCGGTATCTATAGATAACAAGTTCAGATAAAACTCTTTAGTCTTAGTGCGTAACCCTCTGGTGTTCTGATAAAGTAAATTTAAAACCTCTGAGTTAGTCATTATTTACTAAGAATTTTTTGTAATAATACCTTTTAGTAAACAAATCAAGGGGGGAAAAATAATAAAAAAAATGCATGAAAGAGATAGGCTTAATTTGTTCTATCAAATGAGGTATTTCTAAAATAAAATAAGTATGAATACATTTATTAACATGTTTCATATAAAACATATAATATTTGTTTTGATATAAAATTGTATTTTATCAAATAATAACACTTTGATATAAAAATTGCAAATTATATAAAAAAAAAAAAAAAAATTAAAAATTTAAAAGTACAAATATATAAATAAGCCTAAAAAAATAAAAAGGCAACACTGGTTGTAAATATTTGTAACCTCGCGTCGCTTTTATTTCCCTCATTGTGCATATTGATCTGTTTGATTTCGTTTCATTCCAGTCTGTTTAATTCATCCAATTATTGCGAAGTTGTAATATGATCTGAGTGCCTATATTTGAAGCTTGGACATTGACGTATTCTTCAAGCATTTCTTGCTATTTGAGTACAGCGCAGGTTTTGTGCTCTGTCAACCAAAAGACAGCATTTTTTGAAAATGCCATGTCTTTCAAGATGACAGTCTTGACTTTTTTAAGTCTTGAATGCATATTGTGTCATATTATTTTTATAAAATGAAACAAAACGCATTCAATTATACAAACTTGACACAAAAAAGCAGTTTGTTTTGGAAAAAAAGTAGTTATAGCTGACAATTTATTTAAATCGTCAAACTTTTATCATAGAACTATTATGATCCATTGAATTACGTAATTAACAACTTTAACTCCTTTAATTCATACTTCCCGAACAAATTTAAAGCAACACTTAGTTGGTAAATTTATAAGATACAACAATATTCCTTCTTAAAAAGTAAATAAATAATTTTAAAAATAAAAAAATATATCAAATAAAAAAAAATAAAATTCAAAACATAACCTGACTTTCAGTGTTGCCAGAGTAGGGAATTTTTTTGTTACATAAAAGAAGGGATTTTTTTATTAAAAAAAAGAGGGTTGAAAGCATTGAGATTTTGGCGGGCTGTCAATTGATTTTAGCCGTGTGTCGTATTATAGTGCATTATCTATTATAAAACACAATAGGTTATGGGCCCAGCACGCTTCCACTACGCTTATATTTTATTTACAATTTAATCCCTTAAATTTTGTTTTTCTCTTTTAAGTAAAAGTAATATATAAATAAAAACAGGTTAATTACACTACAGTCCTTTATTGTTTAATATATAATAACTAAGCTTTCGAGTAAAAATTAGTCATCATCAGAGTTTAAAAATATAAAATAAAAATAAAATTTTACAAACTACTTATTTTATATTTTTTAAACTCTGATGATGACTAATTTTTAGTCGAAAGCTTAGTTATTATATATTAAACAATAAAGGACTTTTGTGTAATTAACCTGTTTTTATTTATATATTTTTTTATAAGTCCACAAAAGGAATCTTTTTAATTTTAAAAGTATTATAGTTGTAACTTTGACAAGGGTCAGGCGGAAGACCAGTTTAAAAACTGAGCCATGCCCCTTTTAATTTCTATTTTTGTTTTTTACCAATTTTTATATTTGATTCCTTTGTAAAAGAAAATAATAAAGGTGTTATTTATTTATTTATTTATTGTGACTCTTGTGACACGGCAGTAAAGGCAAGAATATAAAATCTTGTAGATTGTTATCAACCTACTAAAACAAGAGACACTAAGGTGGAGATGAAAATCTTTTTATCAGATGATAGTCCACTCAATCAAAGACAGTGTGGGCTCTCTCACCCGGTCTTTGGTGATCAGATTCTCCAAAGGAATCTGATATAGTTAATCATCAAGTTGATGAATGGTATTGTTGTGTAGTGTTGTGTTGACGTAACGAATGTAGGAGGAATAAGAAGATATATTATTGTTTATCTATGATATTTTATGTATTATTGTTTGTGCTTTTGTGTGAAATAAATCGCGTCTAAAACTGATTGTTATGTGTATTCAAATACACAATAGGTATTAATGAACCAAGTTTTTGATCACGCCAGTCCAGTTTCAGTGGCATGGAAGAAGAATGGCCAACCAAGAATATGTGTAGACTATTGAAAATTAAACAAAAAAGTTATAAAAGAAATATATCCATCACCGTCGATTGAAGACCAAATAGACTGATTACAAATTGCTCTGATATTAATGTGTCCTTTACGAAAAAGGTTTTTCATGTTCCTCTTCAAAGTGATAGAAGAAAGTATACAGCCTTCAAAACCACCTAATGGTCATTATCACTTTCTAAAGTTCCATTTGGTGTTTGTAGCTCATCTGCAGTTTTTCAAAAGTAGATTAATGTTGTGTGCCAAGATCTGATAGCTAAAGGGGTAATGCTTGTATATTTAGACAATTTAATTATACAGTTCCAAGAAATGCAAGATGGACTAGCCAAGTTAGTTGGAGTGTTATTGGTGGCTCGTCAATTCAGGCTTATAATTAACTGGCGTCAGTGCCAATTTATGAAAACAAAAATTAAATATTTGGGATATGTAATAGAAGATGGCGAAGTGGGGCCATCACAGGCTAAGATAGCTGCAGTAAAAAATACCTTTACCAACCAATGCCAAATAAGTGTAAAACTATTTAAGCCTTACAGGTTACTTTAGAAAGTTTAAACATAACTATGCTGTCATAGCCAGATCACTATCAGATCTCAGGTAAAATTAATTTCATGTAGGATACTAGGCTCAAAGAATTGATAGAAGAGGATGCTCTTTCTTCACTTGTAAAAAAATGTGGTAGTTTAAGGGAGGCAGCCAAAATTTAATACTTCAAAGATTCAATCAGAAAACATGAAAACCTAAATCGAGTGATAAAAGGAAGATACATTATACCAGGTCAATGATTGGGTTGCAATGGGAAGAACTCGACCATCATTTAAGTTTCAGTTTAAGTATTTGTGTCTTATGTTGTGGAAAAAGTGTATGGTCATGATAGATATAGTCTTCATGACTATATCTAGTCACTATATCTATATCTAGTCACGTAACCTTCTCCTGATAGAAGGTTACGTGCGGTTATACGATTCACATCGTTACCCCGGGTTTTTAATCATTTTTATTAAGTTTTAATAGTTTAATTTCAATTTATTTTGTTTATTTTGGTGTTTTTAAGTACAATTAATAAATCAGATCTAAAAAATGAGTTCGAAAACGCCTATATCAGATTGTTGTGGGATCTGTAATGAATTGATCACCGGTAGAATGCAAGCTATTCTTTGCAAGGGCGGGTGTAATAAATGGATTCATGGTAATCAGAACTGTTCCAATTTATCAAAGGCGGGACTAAATTTTTATACTCAAGAATGTAAAAATGCCAACGGCCAGTTTTTTTTTGTAAACAATGCCTGGATACAAACTACGTAAGTAAAGATACCCCCACTTCTTCTAATGTTAGTAGTCAGGACTTCACCATCAATGATATAATGAATAAATTAATGGATATGGATTCTAAATTAGGCTTCAACAGTTATATACAGATTTTGATGAAAAACTGGAAAATACCAAAGCTCAAATGGAATATGATATGATGAATGAAATCTCCTCTAGAATGAGCAAAACTAACAATATCATTCTATTTAATGTAAAAGAACTTAATACCTCAGACTCAGAGTCTCGTATTAATCATGATAAATCAGTAGTAGACAGCATCTTATCAGCATGTCATATCACTGCGGATTTCAAGACAACTCGAGTAGGTCGTTTACGTTAAAAAAGTTTACAGCAATCTGATAAGAATGAATCTAAAACATCTGAAAATGAGCAAATAGTGGATAATGTCGGAAAACTGTTAGTTACAGATGACGCTTTAGAAAAATTAAAGTCTAGGCTCTCCAAAGTCATATTTCAAAGTCAAGATGTATCCAACAAACTTTTAAGGAACCATAAATTCATCTACGATACTTTAAAAATTTCTGTAAACAGGGACAGAACAGCACGGGAAATAGCATATTATAAACAACTAAAAGATACTTTGAAAACTAGACTAAATGCTGGTGAAAAAGACTTAAGAATAAGTTATGTTGATGGTATGCCCAAAATCACAAAGGCTAAACTTGTGATGCCAAAAAACGTCGAGGCGAGTTCCCCACGAAAGTCCTAGAGACTGGTGACGGAACTCCAATGTATAAAACCCTCAGGAATACAATTAACTGTAACAAAGCAAACATAAATCAACCTAGCCTTTGCAATAAACCTCTTACCATTGCACATATAAATATACGCTCTCTTCTTGACAAACTTCCTGATTTAAAATATATAATCAGATCTCATGAAATAGACATACTGTCCTTAAATGAAACTTGGTTAAACTCCATAGTTCCAGACAGCGCTGTCCAAATACCAGGTTATAAATTGTATCGCAAAGATAGATATCTAGAGGTGGTGGGAGTATAATATATGTTTCTACAAAGCTTAAGTCTTCCATTATTAATACAACTTCAGAACAACTGGAGCAGATTTGGGTTAAAGTAAGTGCAAACAAAAAGATTACTCTAGCTGTAGGAACAACTTATAAAACCCCTAAACAAAATTATTCTATTCTCTCTGAACTTGAAGACAATTTAGATTTAGTTAGTACAATGTGTGATTTTACCCTTCTTTTAGGAGATTTAAATATAGACTACTGTAAACCAAGCTCAAAATTAAATCACCTATCCAACATATTAGAAATATTGATCTTAAGCAGCTAATAAAAGAACCCACCAGAGTGACCAAAGACACCTCAACGTTGATCGACATCATAGCATGCTCAAACGAGCTATGTAATTTGGGGTACAAATCAGTTACGGCTGATGTAGGACTGTCCGATCATCATATGATAAAATGTGATTTCCAGGTCTGCCAAGAAGTACAAAAAGAGGTCAAATACAAATTTAGAAATTTTAATAATTTCTCAGTTGAAATTTTTCAACAACTCCTAAATAATGCCAATTGGAAAGAATTATATGAAGCACAAGATATTGATTCTAAGGTAAATTTGTTTTAATGCAAGGATGAATGAAATATTCGACATTGTAGCACCGTGGACCGAGGCTTCTAACAAACATATACCAGACCCCCCTTTTATCACGTATAACATAAGACAAATGATGAGGTTAAGAGACAAGTCAGAAATGATATGGCGCAGAAAAAAGACAAATGCTAACAGAAAATATTACTGTGATCTAAGGAACTATGTAAATAAAGCAATTAAGAGAGAAAAACAAGCATATCTTAAATTTTGTACTAAAAATAAAAATGTACAACAGTTTTGGAAATGTATCAAAACATTGGGGGCTCCATCTAAACCGGCAAATAAGCTAGAAAAGGATTTATTTACGCCAGATCAGATTAACCAATTCATGATTAATGCTCTTCTAATACCTCTGTTGACAATAATGTTTTGGACTACTATCAAAGCAATAAAAGCAACAAAATATATAAAAAACACAAGACTTTTTGAATTTACAACAGTCAGCGACACAGAAGTGTGGAAAATTTTCAACCAAATTAAAAGTAATGCTGTTGGCTTTGATGGTATCTCAAGAAAAATGTTGTGCTATATCCTAAAATATGCAATGCCTATTGTACTACATATAATCAACACATCACTTCTATCTGGAGCCTTACCTCTCAGTTGGAAAATCGCTCACATTACACCCCTACCTAAAAAACCTGAAGTAAATGAGCTGAAAGATATCCGTCCAATAAGTATTTTGCCCATCATTTCTAAAATAGTAGAAAAAATCGTTTTAAACCAACTAACTGAATACCTTAATGAAAATCAAGTCCTCCCCAGTCTGCAATCAGGCTTTCGAAAATTCTTTAGTACCAATACAGCTTTGCTAAAAATAGTAAATGACATATGTCAAGGCATTGATGTAGGAGAAGCTTCGCTGTTGGTCTTGTTAGACTACTCTAAGGCCTTCGACACTGTAGACCCTCAACTTATGCTGTCTATTCTCAGGTATATAGGTATAGAAGGAACAGTCTTGCTTTGGTTTAAATCTTTTTAACTAACAGGAAGCAAAAAGTCATCATTAGTGATATAGAGTCTAACGAGGAAACGCTGTCGAAAGGGGTACCTCAAGGAAGCTGTTTAGCTCCCTTCTGTTTCTCCTTTATATACACGAAATGTCAGCTGTAGTGAAACACTCTACAATTCATGGTTATGCTGATGATACTCAAGTGCATATCAAATTTAAACCATCTGAGTTTGCTGTAATCTAATCTCTTATCTGCAGACCTCGCCAATATAACCAAATGGTCTACGGCTCATGGACTAACTTTAAATCCCAGTAAATCACAAGTCATTATGATATCCACAAAACAAAGCTCTCAGAATCTACCAAATATTGACATTATACTTGATAATGAACCCATTGGAGAAGTCTCGTCAGTGCGAATCTGGATATTATTTGACAACACTTTAAATTTTGAAAACAAGTGATCAGTGTGTGCCGTACCGGCTGGCTAAGACTCAAACAAATCTATGGACTAAAACGCTTCACAACACCAGAGCAAAGATGGCAACTGGCAGAACCTAGTACTCTCTCACTTCAACTATGCGACTCAGTCTATGGCCCACATTTGACTGTGCCCTACAGTCTAAAATTCAAAAGGTAGAGAGAATGCATGCATGCGATGCCTGAAAATTAATCGGATGAACACATTATCCCTCATATAATCAAACGTGACATTTTAAAATGAATCATAGAGGACACTGCATCCACCTGCTTAGCATATAACATCTCAAATCTGGTGAACCACCTTATCTTGCTTCACTTCTTAATTGGAGAAGAGATGAGAACAAATGTCAGGAGGAAAATTAATCATAGTTATCATCATAACACCGAGCAAAATTTGAGAAAATGTTCTTCAGGTTACTTCCCTAGCCTCTCTGAGAGGTTTTAATCTTGCATTTCACACCAAAATGCACAATAATAATATTTAATAAAAATCTAAATGATATAAATATTAAGTTTAAATCTTAAAATATGTTATTTTTTCTCTGTTGACAAACGAAAAATTAAATCCCATCATAAACCACTCCATAAAAAGTCAGCAAGTCTTGCGTGAAAAAGTTATGATATCATAGGTTTACGCTAGTTATATCATAGTACTATATTGCTGTTTTTCATTAAATCTTGAGAGATTATGTTTATTTAATATCTGCAAGGGTATCGCTCAAAAAGCCTATATTACAATTTTACAGTAAGAAATTGTCCTGACTATGCATAAAGCAGAGATACAATTAAATTAAAATTGATTTCTTCCTCAAATTAATCATTGGAAGTTTTTTTCTAAATTGGATATTACCTCCTATTATTTATTTCTAATTTCCGTTGTTGTAAGCGTTCTTGCAAGTCAGGAAATTTCTTCTACTGTTTAATGTTCCTCTAAGCTAACTAAACTTCCTAAATCTAAAATCTACCTTTTCGATATTATTTATTATAACTTTCATGTCAAACAATATTAGAGTTTCCATTTATTTACTGTTTAACATTTTTGTTTCGAGGAGTATTTTTCAAATACTCGTCTCTTAACTCTCTGGAAGCATCGTTATCATCATTTAGCGAGGGACTTTGTAAACTTTTCCCTCCTATTCGAATCGTTTCGTCTTCATCAGATTCTGAAAAAGTTTTCATTTGAAACCATTAAATTACATTAAACAAAAAAAAAACAAAAATTGGTTAAGAGCCCTGGGAACTTTCATCGTCTTTTAAGATTTTCTACGCTCATCCTCACAACTTCAAACTTGCTTCGCTCGACTTCAAAATTGAAAATGATGTTGCCATTGCAGTAGTCCTTACCCTTTGTCATTTTAAATAAAAAAAAATATATTTTATTCCTAGCGGTACACGCCACCATTGACATCTGCTCGATGATGCTTAACATTTTTTAAATCGGACAGAAAACAATAAGCATACTAGCTGATTGGAATTGGATATGAATTGTTAGTTTCCATAGAGGTCACAAAAATTACATTAAATTAGTTTTAAAATTGTATTAATTAACTGATAAAAATGATATTTTTTTATTATTATATTTATTTATTTATTTTTTCTATTATATTGATTATTTATCTTACAATTTATTATAACCTCTTAATAAAAAATAAGTGGGAACCAATGAGTGTAATTCACGTCTAAATCTTAGGAAACCTCACAGTAATGTATGACTGGAATGTAAGCAGTGCACATTGGTTATTTGTTGATAATGTTCTTCTTATATTCTTATCCTCAGCGGGTCACATTTTATAGTCTGACAATGGGATCTTAATGCTTTATTTCCTTTATTTAAGATCCTTGGGGCTATCTTAATAATATTAGCTATCCAGTTCCTATAATATAACGCATGGTTATAATCGGTTGGCGGTGTGGCAAAATTATGCAAAGGAGCCAATAAGGTTACTTCTGAATGTTAAACCACCCCCTTAGTTCAAATCAGGCAAACCTGATTGAATTTTACTTAATAATATTTTGGCACCAATCAATTGACTTATAACCGTGTTTCATACTATTGCCAGTTGTGCCACACATTTTAATTTTACCTGAATTTATGTGATTCCAAGTTCTTTGGGTCGTCCTCAGGTACTGGATACTCATCAGGTTCTCTGATGTAACAAACATGTTTTCAATTTTACTCATTTCCATCTGGTACGAATCCAATATTGCTTTCTGACGTTTTTGCTTTTTAGGTTTCATTCGTAGATTGGGTGATAACTTAAACGATACTACAGTCCCGCTGTAATCCAAACAAATACTAACTATGGCCTATGGCTATTACATTATAATAATAACAATACAAAATTTCCGTTTTAGGGCTTATCGGCCTTTCAGGGTATTCGCTCTGCGGGAACAACCTCGGGAGGGTCACATCGACTATGCTCAAATTAAAGCTACAGTTGGCGAAATCTTTTTAAAACAAATTTTATTCATAAAAAACTGAGAGCATTGCCCAGGCTGTGAACCCCGGAACTCCGGTGCCAAAGTCCAGTACTATACGACTGCGGCTGCGGAGGCAGATTTTTAAATTATAATATAGTACCATATATAATATGTTGTAAAGCTGCACAGGAATATTATCATGCTATACATTATCTAGTATTTCTTTGCAATTTACTCCAGACGCCACAAGGCTCCTTTATGAAAAGTAATTGCAGGTTAATTAGTAATTAGGTTGCTTGTATTATTTAATACTAACGAGTTAGCAAAACATGAATAGTAGACACAAAGGTTTTTGTTTCATAACTCAATTACTAATTTATAAAAAATGTTTTAACACTAAATTAATTTTCTTAATGTAATTAATATTAATTAATATTGTTTGGACCTTCGCTCATCCTTAGGTTCAATCTTAGAATATATAAATTACCAAACTTACTTGTAACACGTTTTCAGTCCGCTTCGCTCATCCTTAGAAATTATAAATACCAAACCTTTACTGTAACACTGTTTTTCAGTCCCGCTTCGCTCATCCTAGAATATATAATTACCATACTACTGTACACGTAACACGTTTTTAGTCCCTGCTTCTTCTTCTTAGAAAATATAATTACCAACTTTACTGTAACACGTTTATAGTCCTTTCTTCGCTCATCCTCAGACAGTAACTTTTTTGTTATCCTGGTCTCCCAATTCACTGACCTAGCTCGATGTTGCTTAACTTTAATGATATAACAAAAACTGTAAATCGAACAAAAACTTGTTGTTTGAGATGAAACTTAGAATACTTGATTCATATATAAATAATATGCTTGAACCAAATTTCAACTCAATTGCATTACTTAGGGATTTTTACGATTTTTTTGATGATATTAAAAAAATATGTGCATTTCTTGGTCTGTTATAGTTCTATAGTCTATGCTCTCACATGTGCCAATTCATGAATTGACACATATGTTGGACTCATTTGTGACAACATGCGTGCCACTCTTAAACTAACCTAAGAAAGTTTCTGCGTTTAAGTCTTCAATTTTCAAAATGTTTGCGGTCATTATTGCGAGTTAATGATGTTATAAAACATTATATGCCATTAGATAGCACAACTAGGCCTTAAAATTGATTTTTGTACTAAGTTCCAGCTCTCTGCCATAAATACGCTATGATATGATTATAAAAAACACACTCACACAAATACAGACAGAAGCTTTGTGAAAACCAGTCAGGAGGTCTTAAAAACACATAAAACGGATAATTCACGTGAAATCCCAATTTCGAATATTTTCGCAAACACGATCATTTCCTTATTTAAAGAAAAGTGTCAAAAATTACTCATCATTCTTGTAAGGCCGTAAAAAATACGGGCCTTCGGCCCATAGCAGCTTCGCGGCCTCGGCCTCACGAGGTACCCAAAAAAGGTACCCTAAAAAGGATCCTGTACCCTATTTAAAATTACAAAATTACAATTAATGCTAATTTTTTTCTTCGATAACTCGCTAAATCAATACTAAAACACAATACAAAAATCATAAATCTTTGGTGAGGTGATACTAAAAAGTTAAACAAAATTGTAAATGATTCTGGTGTTTGAAGCAGACTTAAAATAAAAAATAGTTTGTAACCTTCACTACGAGAAACTATAGCATTTTAATTGTTTTATAGCAGGAATAATTAAATAATTAAAATGTTCA